>JAEIFJ010002221.1:0-14683 GCA_018903435.1 Leucophenga varia | reverse complement strand
TCGTTCATAGTGATACAAACATGAGAGACACAAACATGGAGAGATACAGACAGAAGGAGTTACAGACATAGGGAGATATGAGCATTGAGAAATACGGATCTAGAGAGTTACGGACATAGGGGAAATACGGACATAGAAAGATACCACGAACAGAAACGAAGATACAGACATACTATAGAGAGGTACGGTCATAGGGTGATACGATACATAACAAACTTGGGGGTACAGAAACATTTTAGATTGTGTTACACCAAAATCTTTATACAACTGCCACAATAAAAGTAGTTCAAGGAACCAAAAAAAAACAACAATAGTAGACGCTGTCAATCTGCGTTACGACAATATACTTCCGCTTTTGTTTTAAACAATTTACGCTTTGAGTAGCATTTAAAATTCAAAGCCTGAGTCTGGTCGTTCGATAAAACAATAGAGTGTGTACTAGGGAGAATATAATTTTGCTTGAAATGAGCACAAGTGGAAATGAAACGTCGTTGGCGATTTTTGTATGTTTTCTTCCAGTTTCTTTTTTTTTTTTTTGTCCTGCATTTACCGAGTGTTTTCTTATAGGAATTGTTGTTGTCGTCATCGTCGTCGTTCTTTGACTTTATTGTGCGCTCTTACGTACAATGGTATTGTTCTCGGCGACGTTTGTGCATGTTTTGCTTAGAATTGCAGTATTAGCACAAAAAATGAGAAAGAAGAAGAAGAAAATATTGGACAGAAATAGAAAGTTGAGTGGCATCTACTTTCTTCAGCTTTTTATTTTTCATTTCAGAGAAAAAATGTCGAAAAGAAATATAAACTCTTTTTGTTTACTTTTAATGCTTATAAAATAAGGATTCAAGAGTTGCTCTTTATTGTTTTAATTCCTTCAGTTTGCTATTCAGCAATTTCATTATACAAATAGCTAACAAATTTGTTTTTTATTTATTGCATTTATTGAAACAAGTTAAAGTTAGATATTGTTTTAAATTCATTTTTAAAAAATATATATTTGAATAAAAGTTTTTAGCTATTGTAAATAAAAATGAAATAAAGCAATATAATGTAATTGAGGTCAGTATTTAAGTGTTTTATAATATAATCTACTTTGGAAAGTACAGTAATCAATTTCAGTTGTTGCTTTGTAGGCAAAGAAAGAAAGATATGGGGAACAAAAATGCAAGGGCTATGGTTATGTGGTTTAATAAAGACATATATGATCTATGACTGTAGTCTCATTGGCTCTCTTACACAAACCGTAATATAGTATTCCAAATATCTTTCAACGATTTACTGTTTTATAAATTAAGCGACTGGTGATGGCAATACATATAAACTAACATTAGCATGGAATTCATACCAACTTACCAATGGTAAAATTTTTAATTTTATTGTTGATTTTGTTTTGTTTTTTATTATTTATTATTAACCTTTTTTTCAACCTTCATCTTATTCTTCTATCATTATTTTTCCCACAAAGCTTTGGATATTGGATTGGCAAATTTTGGTTTTCGACTTTAGATATTAAAATCAATTTTTTCCTATTTTTTTTTTTTTTTTTTTTTTGGAATCGAAGCTTAAATACCCTTACGCAAATCTTGGTTTAGTTTTTAATGATCATCACGCACTGGCTTAGGATGGCTTGGAGTCAATAGTCCAAAAAGCCGAAGATTAGGAACACTAAAAAATTAGAAAATGGATGGTGATTTTGTATGGAGGCTATATATTTTATCAGTTGTGTATACATAGGATGATACAAATGATTTTACCATATTTGGAGAGAATGCATTCATAAAAAACTTTCTATTTTCACGAAATTTAAAAATGAACGAGAAGTCATTATGCAGCCTATAACTAAAAATGGGCGTGGCACCTTGGATTTTGACATTGGATAACTTTAGATGTGTTGTTACCTAATTTGGAGTAAATTCGTTCATAAATAATACATCTATTTGCATAAAAAATCGAAAGAAGGGGTACGGGGACTATACCATACAATATGAAATACTAAGGACTGAGAGAAGTTTATGTTTGGAATTTGAGGGTCATTATCTTTAAAACTAAAAGAAACGGAACCCATAAATACAGACGGACGGACAGACAGATGGACACATAGGAGCAGACAGACGGACGGAGAGACAGACAGATGGACAAGGCTAGATCAACTCATCTCTCGTCGTACTGATCAAATATACAATATACTTAATAGGGTCCACGATGTATCCTTCAATGCGTTACAAGCTTTTTGAAATATTAAAATATTATGACATTTTTAATCATATCTGCATTTATTTTTAAGGCAAAACGGATTTTTTCCTTATTTCCAAATTTGATTTTTGAAAAGTTTAATAATTTCGTCAGTTATTGTGGGGTTGCCCCATTTTAGTCTCGTTTTACTTTTAATAGTAAGTCATTTAAAATTTGAAAAACTTGGAAAAAATAAAAACAACAAGGAAAAACGTTAAATTCGGTAGAACCGAAGCTCAAATACCCGCCACACAAAACTTTACTTAGTTCATGGAGATCATCAGTGACGTAGATTCTATTTCACGAGTGGGGTATAACTCAAGTTGGGGCTCAAATTAAAAAATCGGGTTTTTTTTTTTAATTTCTATGGTTTAAATGAAAATATAACAATAATTTTTGTTTTCTTAAAAATAAAAAAAATGGAAGGTATAAGTTTGTATGGGGATCCCGATCCTTGTCATATCGGAATAGTATACTCATAGGATGACAGTAGGGTTATTCTACCCAGATTGGAGTGAATATATTTACAAATAAGAACTATTTTCACCAAACACAAAAAATGGGTGGTCTATTTGTATGGGGGCGTACATCCGGAATGGGCGTGGCACCTAAATATTGACATTAGATGACTTTGGAAGTGTTTCAACTAATTTAATGTGAATACATTCATAAATAATAGCTATTTTCATATAAAAATTTTAGAAAAGCAGTTAGTTTGTATGGGGCTATACCTAAAAATGGACGTAGGCACCTTGGTTTTAGTTTACTTGTAATTTACTGAGTCATAACTGTATAAGTGAGAAAAGAGGGAAAAACAGCTCTAGATCCTGATTTCCGAAGTGCCCCGAAAAGTCTGAGTACACTTCTACTATAACTCCCGTCATCCACAGAAACCCTAGACGTACCATCTGTGCAACATCTTCAGACTAGAGCAACATAATAATCAGTTGGCTATAGACTTGCTTGATTACAGCACACATACAAGGCGTCTCAAAAGAACTCACCCACTGGACCTACCATTCAGAAATGAGTTGAACTGGTGAAATTCATGTTCTTTATGTTGATTATCTTATTCAACCATAATTTTAAAATTTGTTATCTATATCGTTTGTGCTAATAGGAACCAACCAGTGATGTTCCCCTTTTCATGTTACGTATTAATATTGAATCAATTTGCTTATGGTCTTCAATAGACAGATTATAAATAATTTGAAATTGTAAAAAAAAAAATAATAAAATAATCTTAAAGAAGAAAAAAAAAATAATTTCTTTAAAATTAAAATTTCATTCTCCAAGAATTTTGTATAAATAAATAATGAAAACCGCTAAATGATGCAGTTAGCAGCAAAGTACATTTTGCCACTGGCAATGAGGAAAATCCAAAAGCTTTTAGGCAAAGCATAACAGTAGCAGAAGGCGAACAGCTGTGAAACAAACGAATGAGTATTTTGCTGAAGCTAAATGCGAGCAATGAGCTGAAAGTCGATGCTGAATACACGACGAAGTCCAAGTGTTGCTGAATTGAAACGCCAGCACAGCTGAGAGCATAAAAACGAAAAATGGACTTACGCACTATTTTATTGTCGTAGGCCAAACGAATGAACTGGATAAGAGCGTAAAAACCGAAGTTGCAAAACTAGAACACAACTTCGGGGTATAACTTTTTAGATTGTACGAAGAGCGCATGAGAAAAAAAGGACCAGCCGGCAAAATATATTCAGAGCGCTTAATGCAAGAAGCGAAGAGTTTAGTTTCCAAAAAAAAAAAAAGATACAAAAAAAGTAGTCTTCGAATTTTAAACATTTTGCTTTTTGTTTTTGTTTATGCGTATAAGTGATTTTATAAGACTGTTAAAACTTAGTTCAACAGTTGTTTTAGGAGAGGTATGTAATAGTTTCTGTTATGTTTGCTGAAGAACTTGAAAAAATGTATGTTTTATTATTTCATTAAAATTTGGAAGAACATTAGGAAAAAGTTTTTTTGTTTTGACGAACTCTTAAACTAACACTATGGAACAAATTCAGGCTAGCAAAAGTTAGGTCCATTTTGGGACTGGCGGGTGAAAATATGGGCCAAATTGAAGACCGTTTCGCTCGGTTTGTTTATATTAGTTCGAATTTTTTTAATTGACCTACGAAGTTTGCAATCAAATGCCGATTTTCAAACTAATATAAACAAACCGAGCAGAAACGGTCTTCTAATTTGGCCCATATTTTCACCCGCCAGCCCAAAATGGACCTAACTTTTGCTAGCCTGAATTTGTTCCATATATTATAATTGTACAAATTTTATCAATTTTCAATGTTGTGCTTGTGGCTGCAAAATTTTTTGCAAATTATGATTTTTGGTAATAAAAATAATATTGTCACCATTGAAGACTTCAACAATATGTAGGCACTGCATTCGTTAACCGATATAGTTTATCGGTCCGATTACACAGGTCTACAATAAAAAACCTTCTTTTTGATTCAAGCATAGGACTATGCTTATCCTAAAGATTTTTTTATCGCTGAATGCAAATCTGGCCCTAAAGTTTTTTATTAGATGAAGCAAATGAACATGAAGTGATCGAAATACCGAATTAGACTTAAATTGAAGGTTGAACCTTAAACCAGGGAGTCAATCACGAATTTTTTATGTAGTGCACAGCTCTTATAACGGAAGGTTCAAGCTTTAACTTAAGTCCAATTAGATATATCTATAACATATGGTTCATAAGATATTTATGATCAAAAATAGAGTTTTTCGAGTTTTTAAACACAAGTCTACAAGATATGTCTAGTCCGATGCTTAAATAATTTTCTTTAATCGATTTTTTGTAACGCACATTGGGTCCAATGACCGTTTTTAAATTAAAAATTCATTGAAAAGAAAATCACTTCTAATGTAACAGATTTGTAGTAAATAGTCTATTTTTAAAAATCGATAAAAAATATAGATTTTTTTAAGCCCTTAAATGTTTATCGACTTTCAAAGTCAGCTGTTCAGTGAGCGGTCTGTTTTGATGAAATTGCCGGGAAATTTTTGACTACTTTGTGCGCGTCTAACTTTTTAACACTTCGACTAAAAGTAAATATTTAAAATGGAAATTGAAGGCCAGGGTAAGTAGAATAGCTAAACCAAACTTGATTTCTTGTTAATCATTGTTTTAATGTTATTAATGTGTATTAATTGTATGTCCAATAACTGAAATTTATGCTTTTCTTAGTGCCACGCCCATTTTTGGGTAAACCCCATATAAAGTTACCGCCCATTTTCGAATTTTTATATGAAAATAAATATTATTTATGAATGTATTCACTTCCAAATTGGGTAAAATCACATCTAATACCATCCTATGTACACACCACCGATATGGTACGGATCGGGACATTTTAACGTATAGCCCTATACAAACTTACCACTCATTACCCCATCTCGAAGTTTTTATCCCTTTTTTTGATCACACATAAACTCTTTAAAGATTCGTATGACGGGTATTTAAGCCTTCGATTCCTCGAAGATAACGTTTTTCCTTGTTTTGTGTTAAAATAGCTACTATTTAAATGAATTCTCTCCGAGCTGGGCAAAAACGCTTCAAATGTCATCCAATATCTAAAGCAAAGTACCCGCCCATTTATAGGTATAGGCTTAATACGAATGACCGCCTATTTACTAATTTTTTGAGGAATTAGTAATTATTTAAGAATGTATTCACTTCAAATGGGGTAAAAACATTACTTTATGTCATCCTGTTTTTACTCTACTAATATTATAAGAGTCAGCCCACTATAACATATAGCCATCATACAAAATCTCCACCAATTTTCTAAATTTTTTTTTCAAGAATATGCTTATTAATCTCTCCTTAGAATAAAATTTTACTTCATTATTGTGTCTAAACTTTGGTTGGGATCAGTCTATTGACTCCGAGCCATCCTTCTCCAAATATTAAGCTACTGATGATCATAAATAAACTGAGCCCAGATGTGGCTTGTATTTGAGCTTCGGTTCCGAAGACTATCTTTATTTTTTTAATGTGATCAAAATACTTCTTACTTGTTCTTTACTTGTCGTTTCCGATTTGATAAAGGCTATATCACACGATGCAAGGTTTTCTATGCAATATTTCAAAGACTGTTGCGTAACCTCGTGTGAACACGAAAATATATCTCACTTAAACATTTATTTTTTTTAATATTTCAAGTAAATTTGCCCAGTTGCACGAAACACTAGCAATGTAATAATACATGAAATATCTTACATCGTGTGACTTGCCCCTTAGGTAATAAAATGAATTTTCGACACGTTTAAGATATTCTCGTTTAAGAAATAATCCGAATCGTTAAAAGACGGTTAAAAAATTAACCATATCGTTTTAACTCGGTTAAAAACTGAACTGAATCGTTTTGACTCGTTTAAGAATTAAAACCGATACAGTTGAAATCGATTCCGAAATGATTCGGATAAATTTCGAGTCTGATTAAGGTTTATTTTTATTATCAACCAATAATAACACTAGAACACATTATTGAAGTAGAATCTGTGTAGTCCCATAGAAACGAAACAGCCGATTCGATTTTTAAAGCTAGTCTTCATAACGTTTGACGAGGTTGAACTTTCGGTTCCACCGAAGTTAAAGCTATCCTATGTTTTTGTTTATGTAATTTTTTTTGATTGATTTAAATTTTATTTGCTTTCTCTTTCTGCTTTTTTTTAAAAAAAATGTTTACCAAAAAAAAAAAATAAATTTTTTCATACTCTAGGGAACATTTTTACCATAATATTAACCTAAATTATAGCTTCCAAAATAGTTTTAAACTACTTCAAATCTTTTTTTTTTACTTTTAAAACATGCCGAAATTACTAAAGACAACATTTTGACAAATAAAAAAAATAATAAAAATAATTTAAGCACTTTCACTTGAAACTCTCCGCATTATTACAAATAATATACAAAACTGGGTCAACATTTATTTTTCTTTTAACAATAGAAAAATTCAAAAAAAAAAAAAAAAAAAATTACAAATACATAAAAAAAAAACTACAAACACAAAATAGAGAGAAAATTTCATTGATATATTTTCAGTGATTTTCTTGGAATTTCATTATTTTCTTTATATTTCACAATGAACTACTTCAATTTTTTTTTCGCGAAATAGTAAAAAAAAAAGTCAAAATAGAAAAAAATAAAATTCAATATTAGTGACAACTGAAAACTAACGAAAATATTTCAAAATCAAATTAAATAGAAACAAAGAAGAAAAATCAAATTGCTATAAAAAAATAAATTACAAAAAAAAAGTAAGTAAAAGCATAAAATATTTAAATGAAAATCAAATAAAAATGACTAAAGGAAGGACAATAAGTATTAAAAAAAATGTATCGTTAAGAATGAGAAAACATCAATTGCAATAAGGATAACAAATAATAAAAAAAAAAAACACGAAAGCAATATATTGTAGCATATCGCACGGCGCATGCAGCGATAAAAAAAAAAAAAAACAGAAATAAAACATAGGCGAAATATGCAATTGAAAATAGTAAAATGGCATTGAATATATTGTTTTGCGTTGTGTTTCTCATATTTGTTGTTGTTGTTGTTTTTGTTGTATTCATTGCTGGCCTTTGATACCATGGGAATTTATTGAAAATGCTTCGATTTATGTTTAGTGTGCAATATTTGCATTCTGAATGATGGACCAGACAGACGAACAGACAGACAGACGGACAGACGGACGGAGAAAAGAATAGATAGACAAGCAACAGCAGCACAAATATTCAACAGAAAATTTCAATGAAACGCATTGAAATACAAACGAGAAAGAAATCCTTGAGCTGGAAAAATATTTGTCTAACTGAGTGATTGAAAGAAAGAAAAAAATATAAATGAATGAATGAGCAAATACACGATGAGTGATTTTTACGAAAAGAAATACATATTATTGTTTCTATTTTAATTTAATTTTTTTTTTTTTTTAATAAAAAGAAAAATCAGCAACGAAATTTATTTTTTAATAAAACGAAGATTTGATAAAAAATTGATTAAATTTAATTGATGCAGTATTTTCTTTTTTTTTTTCTTCATACTCGTACGAAGCTATACAAATTTTTATTTGTTTACAGTATAAACTTATTAACCATAACCGGTATATGGTTAGTTTAACCCTAAGCGTGACTAGAGCCCACCCTTTCTAAAGAAGTGATATAAGTAAGATTCATTGGTTTTTCAGACGGAGACTCTGTGTTTGAAGACAAGCCCATTTAATTGATATAATATTTCGAGTGCTAATGACAAGATAGATAGCTCTTGGCCACTGAGATGATTGCTAGAACTAATTGTTCTCAATATTAACACACAGAGCAATTTGAAGAACCTTTCTATGACCCAACAGGGACTAAGTTAATTACTATGTATGCACCCAAGATACTTAGCTCCTGTATTTCTTAGCCCTGAGACACCGACCTCATCAGCGAAGCAGATAAATTGGCAAAAAGTGGTTCAACCGACAACACTTATATTAAAAGTGAGTTTATCATAATTTTTTTATTGATTTGCGGATGTATTCATTGTGTTACATGACACATCTTTGAAATTATTAAAATAATTTCATTATATACAATTATTTAGTAATTAGAATTTATAGTTTTTTTTTTATACTAACTTAATCTATTCTGTGATTTAGGACTCACTAGCTAACATTTACATCGTTTCACCTTGTTTATTCGATTTGGACAAGCTTAGGCTTCATGATTTCGCAATGAAATTATGTTAATTTAGAAATTTTTAAACTATTTTTTTTTTCTGTTTTTCTACTGAAAACTTGGAATAAAAAACCATATAGTATTAAAAACGTGACCATTAGTGGGACCAAAATTCATAATTTGACATAGTTAGTTCTTCGTATTCAGCTTAAGTAATAAAACTTAACTTATAATAAACAAAAAATATTCTTAAATATTTGGAAATTCAAGGTCGATTTCAACCAATCGAGTCATATCGTCAAGCTGCTCAAGAACATATAGTATATACTTTAAACGGTCTACGATGCCCCCTTAAATGCGTTACAAACTTTTCGACAAAACTTTTATTACTAGGTATAATAAAAAATTTTCAAGAAATCTGAATCAGCCAGCGTGCTATTTTCGAAATCATTAAAATTTAGAAATTTACTTTCAAATAAATTATTATAAACTTATAATTCTCAAACAGTTTAAGTTTAACAAAACAGTTTCTGCCTCATCGAATGTGAGACTTCAAAAAGGGATATGAAAAATTAACTTTATATATAATTATGTGGTTGTACCACACGAACCAGTTCTTGCGCTTTCAACTCAAGTTGAGGCAAAGTCTCCTGTTAACTCAGAAACTCCCTTAAACTGTTTGCAAATTATAAATTTATAAGGAGTATATTTGAAAAGTTAATAAATAATTTCGAAAATGAAAGCCTGGCTGAAAATCTTTTTTCGTGTTTCAACGAAGAGAAAGTACTTATAAAAAAAAGATATTTATTTTTATTGTTTACCGATTTTGGTTGCGTACGAAATTGAAAATGATCAAAATGTATCGAAATCATAAGAACCGTATTCAAGAATCATAATTCCAATTTGGTAAAGTATATCAAGAGTGTTTTGCTGTGAAATGGACTATAAAATTACTTCCGGCTTAAAATTGGCCTGGACATAATAAATACGACTTGGTAAAAAAATGTATCTGTATAAATATAAATTGTTTTTTAAATGCGAAATGTAAGATTTTGAGGAAATTAAACTAAATGAAGGTATAATTATGATATTAGTATAATATTTATGGATTTTAATCCTCATTCTAGTATGGGGATAGACTTGTACGCAAGATGAAGGAAAAACATACAAATTTACTGCCACATGAACAAAATTGTCTCAGATTTTATTACAACGGCCCTCAAGTTGAAATAAACCTTTGAAACGGGTGAAGCACCTATAAAATCTAATATTTTAATACCAAAATCGAATATGCTGCATGGAAAATAGCAAACTTGTTAACCAAAGTTAATATTGATCAAAACCTTAAACACTAAAAAATTTTTTTATACCCGCCACCCATATTGATCAGCTCGACGAGACGAATCGATTTAGCCATGTCCGTCTGTCTGTCCGTCTGTTGCAATGCGTTTTTCTCGGAAAGTCTTCAAGATATTGACCTGAAATTTTAAACTTAAGCTTTTAGTGCTCCTAGGCAGTTTTTATGTTTTTTTTAGATATAGCCCCACACAAACCCATTTTTCGCCCATTTTTCAAATTTTGTATGAAAATAGTTGTTATTTATGAATATATTCACTCCAATCTGTGTAAAATCACTTCTACTGTTATCCTATGAATATTGTACCAATATGACAAGGAACATATACAAGACCCATAATATCTCACTTTACATTTTTATATATTTTCAAGAAAAAAGATTAGAGTTTCTTGTGGCGGGTATGTGAGCTTCGGTAATACCGAAGATAACGTTTTTGCTTGTTTTTATATTACTCAGGCAATAAAATTCTTCACGTTGCTTAAAAAATGAGTACTCACATTAACTTGGAAGAAATTTCGTCTGATAGACTTATGCATTACAAACGTTAATGTGAATACCTCTCTTTTTAAATATATATTCAATATATCAACAATTGTGTTTGTATTGTTATTTCCCTGTTGTTTGGCTAGGGGGTCGGGTATCCTACCCTAATCGACCTGCAATTTCTAAAGCCATTTTCATCCTCCCATTTAACAAACCCGAAATTGCCTATCAAGGAGCTAGGTGAGATGTCAAATATATGTATGTAAAAGGACTTACTAAGTTTAGACATAAAAATATTATACACATGGCGTGGATGATGCTTTGAGAGTGCAAACCCTGGACAAACCATTATAATCAAATATTTAATTCTCATTGAAACACAATTTTGTTTTTATTATTTAACTATAAAATTATTATTTGTTCATTTTCAAAGTCATAATTTAAAATAGATCATTTAAACTAAATAAAAACCAAAACTTAGTAAACAAATTTAATCCAACTTTCGGCAGGATTTCCAATGACATCACAATGTAAAAAGGGCGTAAATTTTACATTGTTTGTGCCTCTGCCTTAAGGGGCTACGATTTCTCAAGCCTAGTGGTAAATCTTTTGAACATCTAAATTCTTTGCATGCTTTAGATTCATGGAAATGGTATATTGTTATCTAAATTACAAGCCTAATGACTAAGTTATAGGACACTTAAACATTTTGCCTAAATTTTAGTCCTAAATAACCAAAAAGCCGAAGAATATTATATCTAATATTTAGATCATATATCGTACTATATTCCTTGGCAGAGTTTTCCCCTATTATAATAATATGTATATGTATGTAAACCTCTAGCAATTCCGGAGAGATGGCCTCAGCTGTCTCAGAAGCGGCCGTTGAATCCCAAGAAGCGGCCGGAACCACATTTCTTTAAAAGATTTAGATTTCTTTTTCTTCTTTGCACGAGATAAGCAGATGCCGGGAAGGAAAAGAAAGCAGATTTTTTTTTCGAATGGACCTTTTGTAGCTCAAAATGTAATTTTGTCGATTTTTATCCAGTAAAGCATCCCTATGTAGCATAAAATGTTCATAAAGGTCGAGTTTTCTTTCCAAAACTGGTTAACAAGTTTTAAGTGGAAAGCAGCTAAAATTAATTTTTTTAACATAAACCCAGAAATTCCCTCAAATTCAAAGTATGCAGTTTGTTTTTACTCGACCAGATCTACAATGTAAATAGCCGGAAACAGAAGAACAATAGGATCTCAATTCTGTTATCATGAATAGATTTCTGTTACCAGAATCAATATTAATAGACTTTGAGTCTCTAACGCTTTTCCCTCAAATTTAATGTTTTCTCTGGGAGAAAGCTTTGATACTACTTCCATGTGCTCAGATACTGCCAAATTAGCGCCAATCAAACGTTAATATACAAAAAAATACGGACAACTTCTAGAAAAACATTTATATAAAGATACAAATTTACTAAACAAAAATAAAATTTCACAAATTAAAAGCTAAAAAGCACAATGAGGTATTTTTAAGGCCAAGCAAATGTAGCCATTTAAAAAAAAAAATCTAATGTTGTTGCCAAGTACAATATGAAAAGTAAAATGCAACTTTTTAAAGAAATATAAAACAAAAAAATCAAATGGATGTCAACTCTAGACAGAAAACGCGTATATGTTGTGTAGTCAGTAAGAAAGGAGGAAGTGGAAATGCGTTAAAAACAAGCAAAAAAAAGAAAAGGACACTCAGTTCGTGGCAAAGTTAGTCTAATCTTCTTAAGTGTGTCGAAGTAGACAGAATAGAATAGAAAAGAGAGAAAGCCATCTTCTACTTAAACAACAAGAAGACCACAATGCTCATCAACAGCTCCAAGTTTGAGAAGTTAAAAGAAATTGCAATTGCAACTTTTATTTTGCTATGTGAGTTCCCAACTGCTTGTAAATGATTTTAAACTATACGGAACAATATTCCTTTTTTTCAGTTACGAGGACGACGATGACGACGACACTTTTAGCAATTTATCTGCGCGCTTTTCCGGTTGCTTATTGCTCTGTTGGAGCTTTGGCTTCAATGTCAGTGTTTTTAATGTGGCATAAAAAAAATACTATAGAAATGAGTAGCATTTTATTCGTAGTGGAGCATAATTTTCAAGCTCGTCTCTTTTTTATTCATTGCAAAGATTTCTTAGTGCTTTTCAAAATGTATTCTAACACTGCACTTTCTTCGTGGGTCCAATAACCAGAATGGGACCTGATGTTTTCACCGTGCTGGACTTACGTTTCTGGACTCAACTCGAAAAACTTAAATAACGTTGTCAAGAAAACTGTGATTGAAATGTGAAGGTTGTCGGGAGTCCCAAGACACAGATAACTCGGACACACTAGTTCCCATCCAGTGTTCAACAAGATTATTAAACTACCACTCCATTATACACGTGTGCCCATCACTGATTTAAATTTGGAGAGTTCAATTACATAAACACATTTAATTTTTACCTGTTTTTTTTTTTTGCATGTTTGCAAAAAAAATTGAAACAAAAACAATGCGGATATTTTACACCCAAATTACTTACTGAAAATACATTTGCACAGCACTTGAAAATTGTAGAGCAAAAACTAAAAGAAAAAAAGTTTGCAGTGAAAATGTTGTAATTACTTTAATGTGACCATTGCTGCGCTGCTAATGCACTCAGTTGCGCCGAAAGACTCAGGATAAACTCTATTTCACTAAAGTATCTTAAATTCTGATGTTACAAAAACAAAAAAAAAATGTATTTCAGTTGCAATGCCACAGTTAGAGATAAACTTTTGTAATTACAAACAAAATCTTGTAGCAAAAAAAAAAAAAAAAAATATTTATTTTTTTTTGTTCAGAGTCGAAAAGGACCAAACGCGTTTTCAGTATACAAAATGCACGCCAAGCATAATGAGATAAGATCACTAGCACTTCAATTTTTTTTCGTACTTTTTATCTTGTTTTTTTGGGGGAAATGCTTTCTGAGTAATTAATCCAAACAATTACACTTTGAAAAATGCACAATGAAAATTACTGGCCTCGGTCAAATGGAAAGAAATTTAAGATATTCCAAATATTCTTTTAAAGAAATTAAAATTTAATTTCAATAATATGAATGGGTAAGTTCCTTTGAGAATTGTGAGTAAAATTGGAAAGCGGTAAGAAAACTTTTCAAAAAACATTAAATTATGTTCACCTGAAATATAGCAACTCAAAATAACTTGTCAAATGATGCAAAAAACGCTTTAGATTGAAAAACTATCTTGGAGAAACACTGTAAAGCACTTGTAGAGTAGATCAACTGTGTCTATGATGAGTGCCTTAGTGAACTTTTGATGAGTTTTATAAAAGTTTTAAAATGCAATTAGAACTTTTTGTAAACTGTTATAAGAATAGTTTCTTATGTAGTGTGTATAAAATAGATAACAATTATGTGAAGAGACAGTTAGACTGATTGATAGTGTATGTTCATATACCCAATCGAGCAAATAAAATGCTGAAAATCAATAAAAAAAAATATAATTGTTTATAGCATATTTCCCTGAAAAAAAAACAAAATGATATTTAAATTTCGTAAAAAAAAATAAAGTTATAGCAACTAAATCAATAAGATAAAAAATATCCAAGCGGTGGAAATTTAATGAGTTTTTTGTCAAAAATAAATTAAAATTAAAAAAATAACATAAACAAGAAAGAACTGTAAAATCAAAAGAGCCTATGCTCAACTGCAACTGTTTGGAGGTACCCCTTAAAATGGGGCTAGGGATAGGAGAGTCTATCCCTTAGAGTGTCCAACATAATCGTTTTCATACACGGCAGACTAGGACTGTGTGATTAATCGATAAATCAAGGAATAATCGATTATTTTGTATAATCGATTGATCGATTATTTGAAGAATCAATAATTGATTAATCAATAA
>JAEIFJ010002220.1:0-42679 GCA_018903435.1 Leucophenga varia | reverse complement strand
TTCTTGACAGCTGGCACATCTGATATGATTAACCTTTGTTTCAAATTATACATATATCGCGTTTTTATGGGGCTCGTATATAAAAAGGTAGGTATATAGGGCTAGTTCAATTTAACGTTATTAGGGATATTCTCTAAAAATTTACACAAAGAACCGTAAGTCAAAAGTCTATTTTCTAGTGCCGGTTCTCCATGGATCTATGTCATGTATATGTACCTCAGAGTATGATCCAAAAAAAACAACAAAAAAATTTTCTCATTAACCGTTTTTTATTATTTTTTTTTTTTTCAAATATTTCTAGAAATAATAAAAGCAGACAATCTCGATCAGCATATCTGGCTCGAGCTATTCTCGGCAACGACTTCATCATTTATCAGTACCAGGTATTTATTGTATTATATAAAAATACTATACAAATCTATCACAAGTTTTTGTATAAAAAACAGTTCTACTACAGATAAAAGTCCGTCAATCAGGGATGACAGAGCAGGAAGTGTTCTGGGTCCGTTGCTGTACACCCTATACACTGCTGACATGTCAACGATTTCTAAATCTAGGTTGCGACACTGCCTTCTTAGCTAGCGACATCTCTTCTCAAACTGCCACTGATATCCTCCAGATGCAGCTGAATACTCTGGGTCGAATAGATAGAATATAATGGTAAGCCTGAAAAATCAACGCAAATAAAATTTTCCCCAAAAAAGAGGGGGTTGCTCCCCGGTCCAGCTAGACGGCAAAACTATTCCAATCCTGGGTCTGGAGCTCGATAGACGGTTGACATGGACACCTCACCTAATCAATAAAAAGCAATTGAATATTGGGTTGAAAAAGTACCTATAGTATGGCTTTTGGGAATGTAGTTTAAACTAATTGTGAATAATAATCATAGTTTTATTGAATTTTAAAAGATATTTAAAACCAAACCAAAAAGAGATTTTGTGTGACACCCCTATATGTGACGGATTTTGAAGCTTCAATTCCACCAAAGTTAAAGATTTTCCTCTCGTTTTTTTTTTATTTAAAGAAAAAAAATTGAGTTCTAGAGAGCCCAAAGAAGGTCATGGTTTAAAATTTTCCAAAGACCATCGAAATCGTCCATTTATTCCAAAACAATTTTAATTTAAATTATTTACTATTTCAAGTGTCAAATTTAGGATTAACTCCACCATACAAATGAATAGCCCGTTTTCAAGTTTTCGAGTATTTCAAGAAGATGAAATATTTTCCTGTTTATTTTTATTTTCCAAAAATAATTTCATGTAATTTTCAACAAGTTTCAATTCCAAAACAATCATTTCAAAGTGTCTGCATAGAAACCGCAATGTCAAGTAGCAGCTGGATGACAGCTATGACTGTGTCTGACAGCATTTCAATTGAATTTTGAAAATGGCAAAATAAAAAATAAAAACCATAAAAAAATATATAAAATATATATAAAATATATAAAGAATGACAGTCAAAATCAAACGTTAAAACAAAACTAATATTAAGTAAACGATTTGCAAGTAGCCGGAAGGACATTATGATGTCATAAAAAAAGCAAAGGACATACGCAGTCAGAGCATACAAATTTGTATATATTGTATGTGTGTGTGTGTAGAAATGTTAGTGTATAAAAATGTTTTTGTTACAAATAGCCAAAAGGCACTTATCAGGCGCTGGCACGTAGATACAATGCTTCGCTGCGCTGCATAATTTAATATATTTTGTAAATTTTTATTTATTTTTTTAAGCTGCTATGTGCATGCATGTGTCTGTCTGTCCGTCTGTATGTAAATTTATATTATACAATATATGAGTTTGTCATCTGTCTATAACATGGAGGACGTTTAATAAGCTATTTATTTTTTTAAGTGTTAGAGTGAGATAGAAAGATATTTAACATTATCGGTTGATTGAAACAAAAAGACACAAAGTCAATTGATATACATTATAATATTTATATTAGGGTGAGACAACTGGTTTGAGTCAATAAACGGGATCCAGCGTATAGAGGGAACGTAATATTTGAAAACAGTGGGTCAAAAGGTATGCAAAATCGCCCAAAACTCAACAGGCTTATAACGGCTGAGTTGGGCAACGTAAAGCTTTCCAAATATGCTAAGAGAGGAGCCCCCCAAACCCTTTACTTACTCGTTTGGGGTTGTAATAGTTGTAGCTTACGCAGACGATATTATGGTACTAGTCTCCAGTCTCTGTCCCGCCGTGATAAGCAATATTATGGAAGGGGCTCAAGGAATACTTAGTAGATGGGTAACTAACTGTGGCCTCGGAAAATTTCAAAATTTCAACTTCCTAAGCTAGGCGGTGGCTAGGCCGCAATGGATATTATGGCTATACACAGCAGTAGTACGCCCGATTCTTTGTTATAGAGCTCTGGCCTGGTGGCCGGCTTTAAAAAAAACTTAAACATCTAAAAGTTATCTTAAGTACAGACATCTGCTTGAGATAAGGAGACAATTAGAACCTGTCCCTTAAAGGCTCTAAATGCAATGCTTAACCTGCTACCCATTGACCTATTCATCAAACAGAAGGCTTCGATCAGCTCTCTTCGACTTTAAGAACAAGGTTTGTGGTCTTCAGTATGCTATGGTCACAGCACTGTTTCTTCCAAATGCACTACTGACTTTCTGTCCGTAACTTTGAATTTAAGTTTATCCTTTAAAACCACAACACCTTCACGGCAAGACTAGATGGCGTGGCTGCTGGCCTACGGCTCTACGCTAATGGATAAGCACATATCTAAATCTGAACTTGAAAGGTAATGTAAAAACCAACTATATCTTGTGGGTCGCCACAACACACGTTGCCTTTCATTGGTCCTAGAGCATAGTGATTTTAACGGAAACGAGCTGATACTCTGGCTAGACGGGGTTCATCGGATGAGTCCCAGCCAGTCGCGTTTCAAATCCCAATGAGTACTAGGACCGCCCACATTAGGTGTCACTTCACCTCTTAAGGCAATAATAAATGACAAAATATGAATAGCTGCAGGAAAGCTAAGCTTATTTGACCTATGTACGATTGACCCCAAACTTTACTGGTAAACTTCCGTAAAGATCTTGCGAGACTAACACCCGCCATCACGGGACATTGGCCCATCGGGGAACAGATTAAGTATCTCCTATAACAGTACATGCAGAAGTTGTAGGAAAGAGAATACTCCAGAAACGCTAGAACACTTTCTCTGTGTGTGCTGCACTAAGATCGAGTAGACTAAGGCACTTTGGATGTTGGCAGTTAGAATCACTGAACGATCTATCTCTCTTATGTCCCTCAAAACTACGGTCCTTCCATAACTGTATCACGGCAGTTATAGCCTAATTGTGTTGGAAATATGGGTTATGAATATGGTCCTTAGATAAGTTTAGTCAACCCACTTTTGCACGTTATCACTTATTACCAAAAAAACCAAGAAAGAACTCTGAAGTCGAGTATGCTCGACTGCAAGATACCCTGTACCCAATCTTTATGTACATTAAGTTAAGTTGTATCTTACTACCATACCTCATTGAATTGAATGTTAATACAAAAATTTAAAAAATCGGGTATATCTTTGTATGGGAGCTATACGTAATATTCGGTTAGTCCCAGCCATATAGGGATATTTCATTGGAACTATCATAGACATACTTTTTACTAAATTTGAACTTCCTAGAATAAAAATCAATGACGTTTTTATGTAAAAACCCAAAATTTGGGGAACATTTGTATGGGGGCTATACCTAATTATTTGTTGGTCCTCATACAGGGATATTTTATTGGGACTATCATAGACATAATTTTTACCAAATTCGAACTTCCTAGAATAAAAATCAATGACGTTTTTTATGCAAAAACCCAAAATTTTGGGGTACATTTGTATAGGGGTACCCTTTAAAATGGGGCTACAGAAAAACCGTTTGCAAGTGAACACTTGACGGCTTAGGAGAGTCTAAGTTTCAAATATGATGGCCCAATCTCTTATAGTCTCCGAGATAATCTCTCTCATACGACAGACAGCAGGACGGACGGACAGACAGTCATAGCTAGTTCGACTCCCCTTCCAATGCTGATCAAGATTATATATACTTTATAGGGTCTACCTTGCCTCCTTCTGCATGTTACATACATTCGAAAAAACTTAATATACCCGTTTACCCTTTGGGCACAGGGTATAAAAAACATTGTCGCTTACGCTTTATAGGGTCTAGAAGGGCCGCCTAAAAAATAAAAAACTAAATCATATTGGCCGCTGTATAATCGTTAATATCGCCGATATCAGGAAAATTAGTACGCAGAAAAGTTTCTCAGGTCAAGGGATATTCAGTGTCACATAAACATGTTAAATATCGCTTGTGGCAGTAATTCCATGCTAACCCGCCTAGGCCCTTACTGACCCATTGCGCAAAGTTTAAAGCAAAATCTGACCCGCCGCTATATCACCTGAAATTTTAGCTATACGCCTTGTCGCGATAAAAATTGAACCAACCTAATGTACATATTGTATTTTAAGCTATATTATATAATTTTTTGTCACTTTTCATTCCCTACATACACAAAGTATCCCATTAAAATATGAACACTTTCAAATTTTAAATGATGCGTTAAATATAGAAAAAGGTAGCGGAGATATAAACGAGCTGAAAAAGGCAAATATTTGTTGACATATTTTATTGATAACACCAAACTTTATACCATACAGAGTGTCATATTTTACAGACGTCATATGTCATATTTTTATGACGACGCATGATATTTGACAGGTGCTGACCATCTCCATAAAAGGACAATGTAGTAGGGGTAAAATTTTTAATTTTTTTAAGTCAATTTTTGTACACACTCATTTGTTGTGGTCTTTCAGAATAAAGTCTTGTAGAGTGGGGATTCTTGGGGGTCTAACAATGTTCTTCGAAATTTTGAAGCAGATTGAATATTTTCTAGAATTGAAATTGTAAAATCGTTGGCCTCAGGCGTGTGTAAAACACAAATTGTTTCGAATAGCCGCGTTATTCCCTAGCATAGAAAACCCATACCCAAAACCAGATTGACCAAATTGTGATGAAGCGATCCTCACAGCATATTCCTTAGAAAGCGAGTAACTTTTTAACCTGTCAACCAATTTACATGAAGTTGGCTGCGTTTGAAAGGTGAGACTTGTATAGTACCTTTCTAATGCTATCAACGTTCAATAGATGACGTTACGTGTTCCATGATTTAAACAAAAAGTCCCCTTATTTATTGAACATACTGTGTATGTATGAGTCTGCTTCTGCGTCTTCTTGGCGCCATTCGAAATACACAAAACAATGTCGCCCTTTTCAGCTATATTCTTTCTTCTGCATTTCGATTGTTAAGCATTTTGTGCTTGGTTCCAACACTTTGGTTAATTTTGGTAACAATTCCCCTTGATAGTTTCATTCAAGATTGTTTCATACATAATGATTTTAGTTTAGTAATTCATGGTGTATCAACTTTGCACACAATTGGAAAAAAAAAATACTCTTCTAAAAAGCTTTAATAAACTTTATTGGGTTACATTAAGAGTATTTAACGCTCGGTTTGCAATTTTTTTTTTTTTTTAACGAATATTTTTTTATGTGCGTGTACAAAATTTTTATTAAATTTATGCGTTTAACATTCGACGTTCGTCGTTGTGCTGTAATAATATTCTTTTGTCATACAATATTCATTCACATATATTCTCTTTATATTTACTCATATTAAACATGTAAGATTTTTAAATTAAAAATGCTTTTGGCTTTAAATAATTGCCACGGAATGCCTTTTGTTTTCTTTGCTATTGGCTCATGTGGCGTATGCGTAATAAATGTTTTACATACTTTTTTTTTTTTTATTTTTTTTTTTTTTTTTACAGGTATGTAATATGTTGTTGCATACATTAAATGCTTGTTAAATTTTATAACATTTTTTCATTTTAACAAACAAAATTTTTAAATAATTCGTTTACATTAGGGTGGTTCAAAAATTAATTTTGTACAAATTTTTTTTTGAGCATTTTTTGAAATTCTGTAAAAAAAAATAGTTAATATTTAGAAATTAATAAATGAATGATCAGATGTAATTCTACGATCATTTATGAAGAGAAATATGCTTATCCGGTTAAAAAATATTCAATTTCCAGGTTACTACACTAAATCTACGAAAAAGTGTCAATTTCCCATGGAAACTTCAAGGGGTCTGCGGCACCATTCAATATTATCCGATTAAAAAACAAGCAAGAACGTTAACTTCGGAAGCACCGAAGCTCAAATACCCATCACACGAAACTTTATTCATTTTCTTGAAAAAATAAAAAAATAGAAGGTGAGTTTGTATGGGACTATATGTTATAGTGGCCCGATCCTTGTCATATCGGAAGCATATTCATAGGATAACAGTAGAAGTGATTTTACACAGATTGGAGTGAATTTATCCATAAATAAGAACTATTTTCATACAAAATCTGAAAAATGGGCCCTTGGTTTGTATTAGGGGCCATATAAAAAAATGGGCGTGGCACCTTTCTCTTGAAATTGGATGTTATTAGAAGTGCTTTTACCCATATTTGTAGTAAATACATTTACAAATTATAACAGTTTTCCTACAAAAAATCGGGAAAAATGATAAGTTTGCATGGGGGCTATATCTAAAAATGGGCATGGCACCTTTCTTCTGATATTGGATGGATGGATATTGGATTAAAAGTGTTTTTACCCAATTTGTAGTCAAAACATTCATAAATAATAACTAATTTCATACAAAAAAATCGAAAAAAATGGAAAGTTTGTATGAAGGCTATATCTAAAATTGGTGTGGCACCTTGGTTCTGCCATACAAACTGCCTAGGAACACAAAAAGCTTAAGTTTAAAGTTTCAGGTCAATATCTTTGAAACTTTCCGAGAAAAACGCATTGCAACAGACAGACAGACGAACAGACGGACAGACATACAGACGGACATGGCTAAATCGATTCGTCTCGTCGACCTGAACAATAATATATATACTTTATGGGGTCTCCGATGCCTCCTTTAACGCGTTACAAACTTTCCGACAAACTGATAATACCCTTCACACTATGTGTGGCGGGTAAAAAAAATATGGATCTTCTCATTTTCGATATAGAACAATCCTTGGGGTGAGCGCATACAACTTTTTCTGGACCACCCTAGCGTACATACGCACATACAAATATATGTATTCAGTCTTTATATAAATTGGATTTTACTCATTTTAACGAAAATTGATATAAAAACAATGCAGTTTCTTAATAAAATTTTTTTTGCTGCAACCGATGTGTTTAATAAATCTTTAAGCAATCGATTATCCTTTACAGAGAACCAATAATATCCGCCATGCTATCGGTTACAAATTTAAAGGTTATCGGTTTTTGTTGCTTTGTAACCGAACTACTATATTAATGAGCTGCAGTTTCAGTTAACTCTTTTTGTATTAGGAATTAATAAGCTAGCAAACTGTTAATATTTTTAAACATATACAGCGGTTTCAGAGAAATCTCTTTTAAGCCTGCAGTCGGTTGCTTTGTAAATCTCTAAAATAAAATCTCGATGTCACAGAACTTTAAAAGTTATCATTGTTCAAAGACAGTTTTGCCCATATATCTTAGACGTTCTCGTCGCACTTAAATACTTTTGTTGACTTTTCATGTTTATTTAATTTTAAATTTTTAATTGTCCTTTTTAAAGTAATTCAGAGAAAATGTAAACAACACATACATGCTAGTGCGGGCAAATTATTGATAACAATAGCGATACTTCGCAATTTTAACCAAAATATACACTTGTAAATAATAATTTTTTTTTAAAACTATTTGAAGTATTCCTATACAATTTTCACAAAAAGAGTTATTTTTCCATAATGCTTTGATTCATTATAGTTTACCGATATCATCAAAAATCTGTTATCGACTATCGATTGTTGAATTTATTATCAGCTGCCCATCACTAGTACCTATACATTTTTTATCATATTTTGATCGAGATTCTGTATATGAAAAATTTATGCTGCCACTGGTTGCCGCGTATGTTCACTCTGGATTAAAAACACGAACGCGAGAACACTTAGAAAGATTGTTTGGACTTGCTGATGCGGAATCGGGCGGACTTTTTGGCGACGATGGTTACTCTTGTTGAAAACTGAATCCACTTTTACACACCAGAAAATGGATTGAGTGCAGGGCAATGGACTAAAGCCGGCACGAGTACTCCTAAGCGTCCGAGGGAAGCTTGATGGATCTGAGAGGGATTGTCATGGCATACTCTTCGTAGACTACCAAAAAAAACCATGAACAGCGAGTATTACTGTGTATTATTGGACCGACTGAAGGCCGAAATCGTTGCCTCACATGAAGCAAAAGAATTTGCATCGCAACCACGGCAGAATTCAATGATTTAGGGCTCCAATTGCTTCTGCATCCACCGTATTCGCACGATTTGGCTCCCTCAAACTATTTTCTCTTCGCAAACCTTAAAAAAATGGCACAATTCAGCTAACGCGAGGAAATCATCGACGCCGCGGAAGAGTATTTTGCAGACCTTTCGGAAAATTACTTTTCGGACGGGATCAAGAAATTGGAAAATCGCTGAAATAAGTGTTTCGAGCTAAAAATAGTAAAAAATTAAAATAAATTGTTTTCATTCCCAAGTAGGTTTCTTTTCACCCCACCTAGTAAATCAAAAATTGAACAGACTTTAGGCATTCCTCAGACGAAATTATCAGCGGAATTGAAAACACTCGTTTCGAGGTTCGGTGTCATGATGTAAAAGGGCTTTAGCCAAAACTCTAGTGAAAGTGTTTTCGTTGTCTACTTCGTATATAAATAAATAATTTTTTAAGGTGCAAAACTCTACCAAATCGCGAGTAAAAACATGAGAGATTTCAAACCAATTCAAAGAGATTTGTATGACACCTTAAAATTTGATTGGTGAGATTTCCATAACACCCCCGATTATATATTTATCGAGTTTAAAAAGCCGAACCAATTCAATAACATTCGTCCGTTTATAATCAGTTGGCAGCAACGGCAAAGAATAGTAACAATTTAAATCTCTTTTGGGTTAAATTTGTTTGGTAGAGATTTCCATGACACCCCTGATAAAAATAATTTAAATTTTGCACTCTTTTATATGAAAATCGAATTTATTATTTGATTTCCTAGAAATTTGATAATTTTCGATAATAATTTACCAATATTATTTTTTAATTACTTAAATTTTATTACATAATAAATTGCATAGCCATTGTATGACAAAATTAATTAAATGTCAAATAATACCAATAATCTACATGAAATGTGTAAATCCTCATAAAATAACAAAGGCACACATACAATTTAAAAACATTATGTAATAAAAATAACAGCATACAAATTAACAATAAATAAAACAACTTATGACAAGCATAATCCGGACAAAGAACAAAAGAATTAGTCGAATATTGTACATGAAAATTATTGTAATCCAAATAATGTACTGCAACAAATACAAAAAAAAATACTTATAAAATCTTTTGTACTTCATAAATACAACTTGAAGTATTTTAGAATTCATTCAGTCACATAAGAACTGTGACAAATGAATTAAATGAAAAATATGTAACATGAACGCATAAAACATGTGACTGCAAAAAAACATGTAACACGTACACACTCGTACACAGTTAAGTCAACATAAAAGATACATTTGTATCTACAGCAGCAGCAAATTAAAATGCTACAAGCTATTAAATCAGAAATAGAAAACTGTGCTGCAAAATGAAAACCTGTGCGACGACATCATCATTATTTTACAAATCATTGCAGCACATGTAACAATTTCAATTGATATGAAATACACAACGAAAGAAACGACAACTGCAACAGTTTAGATACATGTGTTAAGTTATAATTTTTCTTTTGCTAATTGGGTATTTATATAAGCAAAGACTAACCAGTATAAATATAAATTGTAGAGCATGAAAAATTGTAACTTCGATGTAACCGAAGCTCGATCATTAGTGGCGTACATAGATTTTCTTCAGAGGTGTTGCGTCGGACTCAATGGTTTGATATTATACAACTTGAGATATTTTATTGTAGCTTATATGACGAGCATGATGCATTCGCTGCATCTCTTTGAATTGACACAAACAATTTTGAGCAGTCTGTCACTCTTGGAATATTCCAATTGTGGGCGTACATTAAACATAAGCTTTGAGGAAGAAAAGTCTTCGATTTGAAGCAGCTGTCACGAGAAAATCGTCGCCTTTGAAGATGTTTGCCCCATAACTATGCTAAAAATCTGATCGAAAAAGGGTCTCGGAGATGCTAAGCCATAATTGACTCTCTGGACAAAATTTTTACACCTGTTACAATAGTGTAATCGGGTATATTCAGTTTGTCAGAAAGTTTGTAACGCATTAAAGGAGGCATCGTAGACCCTTAAAGTATTGTTATGAACATGAGTTTCGCCCCACTGCATCACCCTGCATGAACGCATGACTGCTGGTTGCGGTATGAAATGAAGGAATGATCATGCACAGGTGATTGTTAGAAAAAGAAACTAAAAAAAAAAAAGGGAAGAAAAGTTGACAATGCACTTTTTGAAGACAACTGCAGCAGAACGATATTGATTACGATTAAGAAAACACATGTAATGAATTGAGCAGAAGTGAATTAAATTAAACAGTAGAATTTTGTAACAAAGAGAAGAGAAATAAATGGTGCATAGTGAAGAGGAAAGTCTTTTGTTCTCTTAGCAAAAATTAATTAAGCTCCCTCTCAGCCGCGCTATAAAGGCAAGAATCGTAACAGTATATATATTCTTGATCACCTCGACGAGACGAATCGATTTAGCCATGTCCGTCTGTCTGTCTATCTGTCCGTCTGTCTGTCTGTTTATTGCTGCGCGATTTATTCGCTCAGTTTTAAAGATATTAAGCTGAAATTTTAAACCTATGCTTTTTGGGTCCTGTGTATTTCTATGCTAAAATCAATGTGCCACGCCTACTTTTAGGTATAGCTCCCGTACAAAAGTACATCATTTTGTCAAGTTCTTATAAGAAAAAAATGTATTTATAAAGCGAATGGCTTCAAATGTGGTACAAATGCTTCTTATACCATGCCAAATCTTCAGTTTGAAATTTGTTCAAATCGGACCGTGAATTTCTAAATTTTTACTAATATTTTTAATTTGTTTACTATTTTAAGATAAATTTTAATACAAATGCTGCACACGAAGATCTATCCATGTTAAATGATGTGTAACATGTATATTACATAAACTTCGGTCCAACCGAAGTTAACTTTTTTTTTGTTTTTTTTTTTTTTTTAACTTTTGTTGGTTATGGTCAAACATATTGTTTAACGATCTTTCGAAGGCGCTTACTCTCAGGTCTCTAGGTCGACCCATTACGAATATATGGCTTCTTAGTTCTTAAGGTCCCCCATTGGGGAAAAAATCTAATTTGAGTCCACCTACGGACACCAGGCCCAAGTTTCGAAAAGCCCTTGAACACACAAAATATTATTTTTCAACTATCTTTAAAAAAATGTACAAATTTTGGCATATAGGGTTTAAAAATATTAATATTCCAAGTTTCTACATTAAATCTAAGAAAATGTGATATTTTCCAATGTATATTACATGAAAACTTCAAGGGCTTTGCAGCACCATTAAATATTATCCGATTTAAAAAAGAAGCAAGTAAAAACATTAACTTCAGTGGAACCAAAGCTGAAATACACGTTATACAACACTTTTAATAGTTAATATGTTCACCAGGTGCTAAGATTAAATTTTACGACGAATGGAGGCTTTATGTTATATTAGCCCGATCCTTACCATTTCGATACTGATAACTTTGGCGGACATTGGAAATGATTTTACCAAATTTTAATTGGATTCATTCAGAAAAAATAAATGTTTTCACACAAAAACTCGAAAATGGGAGGTAAGTTTGTATGGAGGCTATATCTAAAAATGGGCGTTGCAACTTTCTTTTGATGTTGGATGCCATTAGAAGTGTTTTTACCCCAAAACATTTTGAAAAAAATCATTTTCCATTAATTTTTGGACTACCCTAATGAATACCGTCTCATTTTCCTCCAATCATGGGCGTAGCACCACCCCTGCCCATATCTGGCTCCATAACTTGTAAAGGTAGATGAATATCTGTATTATTTTTATGGAGGCCTCGAACACTGCCAATTTTTCTCAAACGACATATGTATATCCTTTCTCGTAAGTTGAACCAAGAAATGCACATATACAAAATTTTATTGAAATCGATTGAGTTGTTTCGAAAATATTCAAATTAAATTTTAATCGATTATATGGGGATCTCGCCCACGGCCCCACTTAGAAATATGAAAAATATTTTACAACCTTTTCTCAGACCTATACTTTTGTTACAAACACTGTGACTCGAGGTTTTTATATATGGACGTAGAACTACATATAGCACTATGGATGTAGTTGCATTAAAACAATCCATTATGTACATTTATACAAAAATGTTTTGCTTTTTTATATGTTTTTAATAAACCAGGCCCAACATATTCTGGTATTTTTTAGTGAATGTTTTCTGTATATTTTCATACTAGCCCCAACTTATTATGGGCACGCTGCAATCAAAAAAGGACTGTTATTTTTAGTAGTTTATTTTTAATTGAGCTGCAATTAAAAAATAAAACAAAAAGTTGGGAAATGCCATCGAAAAGAACTGCAATTGAAGAAAAAATAGCAGAAAAGAGCCGATAGAGCAGACGAAACGCCCACACAATTTTTTTTCTTCGAAAACCCGACATGTTGGAAACTTTAAGCACCAAAAAAACAGTTTGGAAACCTGTCTAATATCAAATAAAACAAGAAAGAAAGCTGAAGTCGTGCCTCTTAAAAGTGCACACTTGACGGCTCAGGAGAGTCTAAGTTTCAAATATGGTGACCCTATCTCTTGTAGTCTCCAAGATAATCTCTCTCATACAGCAAACAACAGGACAGACAGATGGACGGACAGACAGACATAGCTAGTTCGACTCCCCTTCTAATGCTGACCAAGAATATATACTTTTTAGGGTCTATCTTGCCTCCTTCTGTCTGATAAATACATTCGCACAAATTTACCCTTTGGGTACAGGGTATAAAAAATGAAGTCAGTTATGAAGCCCTGTATAATTTGAAATATTTACCTACCTAACTACTTATGTATACAAATTCAACTCACTCTCTCTCTCTCTCCCTCTCTGTAAACCCATTAAAAGTTCACTGAAGCACGTAGCAACTAGCTTGGCTGACTGACTGTCCTTAATTTGCCATATGGCAATGGTTTACCTGTTGTACCTTTTTGCGAAATATATCTTATGCCCCCAGGCGAGGTTTATTTGCCGTGTTCATTGAAAAGAACTAACAGTAAAATTAGCAACAGCAAAGTCAAAAACAAATTACTTATTCACAGCTTAGTAAGTTTATAATAGTAAAAATAAAAGCATTAACTTAAAACTCAAAACTAAAAGATACAACTATGGCACGAAGAAGTTTTTGATGAATAGCGAGTGGCACTTTGCAGCTCTCTCTGTGCCAATTGAAATGCCAATAAGCACGTGACCGACCCACCGACCGACTGACAGCATCAAATAAATCAAAAAAGGTGGTAGCATCAGTCAAAACGTCGAATATGACAAACTGAGAGATACATACACATACATAAATGGAATTTATAAACACACACAACACATAGCATACGACAGAGGCCAACATTTGCCTTTTTCAGACTTGTGTAACTCGGTTACCTGGGTTACGTGTTAAATTGAAGTTTTAAAGATTGCTTCTGCTTTCTGTTCTGTTTGATAGCTTGTGTAACTTTAAGCTTTTTGAGCATCGTTATGTGAGTGTCTGTTGTGAATAGATATAAAATAGCTACAGCATACATTTAGGCGTTGAGGCAAGCACTTCAGCAAGACGCTAATACCTGTCATTTGTGAATTTAACAGGAAACACGTGACATACTGCTAAGTATTTTAGCTTATTTCAAAGTAATGCGAATTCAGTAATTTAAACGCAAGAAAAGACAAAAACTTAGAAAACGGAAATCGTTTGTTAAAGCGTATAAAATTATTACTTTTTTTATTCAATGAAATTCTAAATAAAAAAAGGGTTTATTAAAATTTTACAAATTTACTAAATCGACTGAAAACATTCTTATAAAAAACATTCCCATTACCATTTAAGGCAAAATCGCTATTACTCTGTCGTTCTGTCCGCTAAGCGACTACAAAATTTACATACAAATAACCTAGGACTGAGAAAAGCTTAAGTTTCGAGTTTCAGATCAATATCTTTAAAACTAAGCGAATGAATCAACTCGCAACAGACAAAAGGACAGAAAAACAGACAGAAAAACATGGCTTAATCGATTCGTCTCGTCGAGCTGATCAATAATATATATACTTTATGGGGTCTAGGTTAGTTTAGGTTAAAATGGCCGCCGCGAATTCTCGCGAAGTCACCTAGACCAAAAAGGCCCATTACCATATGATCTCTATTATCTTCCTACTCGAACCAGCTCGACTTCCTTATGAAGGCGGCTACTGCACCAATCTTGACTGATGCAATCTCCGCCAGACTATTAAGAAACGGCCTACCAAGTACGGTAAACCTTATTCTTCCAAGGGCTGGGCAGTGGCAGAGAAAATGTTCTACTGTCTCCTCCTCTTCCTCGTTTCTACAGCTCCTACAGAAGTCATTTGAGGCTACCCATAGTCGGACGGCATGTCTTCCCACCAGGCAATGTCCCGTGAGAGCGCCCACCATCACGGATAGGGTCTGTCTATTGTGGCTCATGAGCTGGGCTGTTCGTTTGGTGCTATACTCTGGCCAAGTAAGTCTCGAGATATTACATTTGGGGTTTGTGGTCTTCCTTCACTCGCAGCTTCAGAGGAGGCCATGGGAATTCCAGTCGAACTCCTCCCAGGAGGAAGAACGGAATTTGTACCTTCTCTGGCCAATCTATCTGCTTCGCAATTACCAAATATATCTTGATGAGATTTGCTGCACTGAGAGATAGTTTTGGATGTGTTATTACACGAGTCAAGCGCCTTTAAGGCAGCCTGACTATCCGAAAAGATGTGTAATTTTTGTCTACGAAGTGGGTGGTGCCTACGACAGGTCCTTTAGTGCGTTACAAACTTTCCAAATATAGATATATGACGAATATCCAGTAACCCGGACTAATGGTGTTAAAACGTATAATCGTATATCCAAAGGCCGGTATCTGCACGGAATCCTTTTTTGTGGTCCGCTATACTTACGACGTGGTAATGGCGTATCTCGATCGATTTGTTCGATTAGCTGCACACGTTTTTCAATCAGTACACCCATGCCAAGTACATGGAATATATAACTATAAAATTAGCTCGAGATAACAAATTCAAGCCTGGCACCTGAATAATATTGGAACATTTAATGACGTTGGCGACAGTTGAATCGAAGCTAGTGCCATTGCTCGGGACTGTTTTATAATGTCCGAGAAAGCCCTGCTTACAACTGCACGTTGATTTTGTTATATCGATTTCATCACCAAATGCGAGCAGTATATTTTCTTTATAGAAAAACGTTATCCTCCGGTCAAAGTTTGGACATAGGAAAAGTATGGGGTCGGAGAGATTTTTACCGATCCTGAAAACGCTTTGGATGTTTGTAAGCGTTATCATACAGAGACGAACAAAAATAAGTCAGCAAGTCGTAGAACTTTGATCTCAATGGCGTGTCGAAAGCGGCTTTGTTATCAACAAATGCGTGGTGAGTGTCGCTATGTTTTTTTCTGGTGTAGTGCTATCAACGGGCAACTTGTTGTGCCTGAAACAATACTGGTACTGTCTAACTATATCTCCTACGCAATAGTTTGTGCAGGCTGCAAGGTCATCTTTCTTAAAAACTGGGCATAAGCTCAACAGTCAATAATTTGCCCCAGTTTTGTGGCGTACAGCCTATCTACTCTTCATCGCCAAATTGAGAAATTTTTAAAAATTTTTACATCATAAAAAAACACATATCAAAAAATACCAGTCATCAAAAATTTTAAAGATTTCAAAATACGTGTTTCCAAAATCCCTTGACAAGAAAATAGTTGGACATGTTCAAAATTTGTATTTTCTTTTGAATTTTGATTTGACTTAAAAAATTTTTTGAAGTTGAATCAATTTTTTTTTTTTTTTAATGCTGTAATCTTTATTTGCCATCAGTCCCTAAGAGGACTATCAGCGAATTGTAATGCATAACATTGACTTTCTATATAATATGTTGTATTCCATTACTTGGGAGTTGTTATTGGGGTTAAAAAAGGGGGTGGGGGAGTGATGGAGGAGGATTTTAAAGGTTATGTGTGTGCCAAATCCAGGGGGTGTAACCTCTTCAGTCGCTGAGTCGTTGTACTGTTATCCAGCAGGTTTATGGCCAGAGGGTTGACATGGTTGTCCAGTCTATCCAGATATGCCTTAGTTAGCCTAGCCACCTCCTGGATTATGCAAAGGACTTCTAGTTCCTGTTGGATTTCTGCATTTGTATGTATGATATGGGTGCGCCTCAGAAATAATGCGCAGAACCTGGTTTTGGAAGTCTTGGATTCTTTCCCTGTTTCTTCTCTTTGCAGTGCCCCAGTGTGCTATGCCATACGTCCACATTGGTTTAAGCATAGCTTTGTAAATGAGGAGTTTGACCCTTAGTTTGACTGTGGACCTTCTATCAAGCAGCCACAGATGCTTGCGCAACCTCACGTTCAACTGATAATGTTTTTGTGTGAGATGACTACTCCAGGTTAAGCGCCTATCCAATACCAGGCCTAAGTACTTTCCAGTGACGCTGCTGGGTATGGCAACGCCATCCAGACTGACGGCATGGCAGTCTCCTCTTCTCAGGGCAAACGTAATGTGTGTGGATTTGTCTGGGTTGACTACGATATTCCACCGTCTTAGCCATGTGGTTAGGCGGTCCAGCTGAGTTTGGATTATGCTGGACGCCACGAGTGGGGCGATGTCATCGGCATAAGTGGCAGTGAGCATTCTAGGGTCGTTGATGGTTGGCATATCTGCTGTATACAGTGTGTATAGCGTCGGGCCCAGGACACTTCCCTGTGTGACTCCAGCTCTAACTTCTCTTATTGCTGAGCTCTCCTCGCCGCATTTAACGTAGAAAGATCTACCAGTAAGGTAAGATCTAAGCAGCAGATAGTGAGGGGCTGGTAGCGCTAGCTTCAGCTTGTAGAGCAATTCTATATGCCAAACCCTGTCAAATGCTTGCCTGACATCTAGGAAGACGGCCGAGCAGTATTCCTTTTCCTCAAGAGCTTCCAGAATTTAGTAAACGATCCTATGGCACTGTTCCAGTGTGCCATGCAGCTCCCTGAAGCCAAACTGATGATGTGGTATCAAACCGGCCTCTTCCAGAATTGGTCGAACTCAACGCAAAAGTAGTCTCTCAAAAAGTTGAATCAATAGCATTACAATAAATATACAATATGTTCACCAACTGATTTCTAATGATCGCTGGAAAGGGCTTATTTCATTCATTGATACAAAAACAAACAATGAAAAAATGGAATAAGAATAATATGCAATGTTATTGTTTTATTTGACACTCGTTCCACGTTCCTTGTACAAAAAGATTCACAGGCAAAGAAATTAATTAATTTCTAATTAATTTTAGGATACACACAATATAATAAGCACATAAATAATTCATAAGTAATCGCATTTTTTCGTTTAGCAAAATATTATTTATGCAGGATACAAAAGGACATGTAAGCATTTAAGCAAAAGATAACTCATTAGAAAGGGTAGCTATATACTAAGTGTATTTTATAACATACATGAATTTACAAATTGCGGACTTTATTTGCATTGATGTAAGATTTATAAAAATATTTTTATAAATAGTTATAATCTTGTACGAGGGCGCTGAAGGTTCTAAGGCAAAAATCAGCTGAACACTTGAACAGCGCCATACATATAAATTAACTAATGAAAAAACTCTTACAATTGTATACTTTTCTGAAAAAGCTTATTTCATTATCTTTTAATTAAAGCCATAAAATCCATAAATATTTTAGCAAACCATTGTGTAAACCTAACATATGGTTTGACCGCTATTATTGGCACCCTTTTTCAAAGTTTCATTATTCAAAAAAAAAAAATATTATTTGATCTCTTCTCTATAGAAGTTCTTGAGAAGAGAGTAATTGTCTGTTTCTTGTTTATTTTAAACTACAAACCTTCTCCTCGAGCCTTGAGCGCAATTATCTTTCACTTCGTATTTTAAAATGAAGTAGGGTGAATAGTTATCATTAAGTAGGGCTATTGGACCAATATTTCGAAATAGTTCGAAATCTAGGGGAGATCACAAAAGTTTTACAATTATTTTTAGAAATTTAACTTCGTACATCATCGTATCAAGTCAAATTAATTTGATTAACTGCGAAAGCTTTCGAAAATCAAACGAAATGATGACCATTGCAGATGGTCATCAGTTCGGCAAAGTTGAAACGGTCATCATTTTTGAACAAAAAAATTTTAAACTGTTCTACAAAAAATTCCGTTAAAAGGTTTATTTGGCATAGTTTTTTTATTTTGAAAAAATTGATTTTAGAAAAAGTTTAATAACTTCATCGATTTTAACTCTAGTTTACAGCCAAAAATGTTCTGGGTTCTCATGGCCATATTTATTATTTTGTGTTTTGGAGCATAATATCCAAACTTTTTCCTTGAGGAATGTTCTCGAGGTAATCTCAAAACCCTGTTTTTTTTGGGACTTTAATCAGTTATTACTATATATCTAACAGCTGACCTGTACAGCATTTGAAAGGTAAAGGGTGATTTTTTAAGAGTTAAGTTTTTCAGGTTAGCAGCACTGGTTGGTAATGGCGTCCAAACGTCATCTGTCAAAGTGAAAAGTTTTCAGTAAACTCGCATGCGTACAGTGCGTACTGAAGTGAATATTGCAGCGGTAGCGTCTAGTATTGATGAGAGTCATGAAATGTCAATTCGTCGCCGTTCTCAGCAACTTGGGTTTAAAAGCCTATAAAATTCAACTTCAGCCAGAATTAAATCCGAATGACTTACCACAACGTCTAATTTTTGGTGAATGGGCCTCACAACAGCTGCATTGTGTTCAGCGATGAAGCTCATTTCTGGCTCAACGGATACGTAAACAAGCAAAACTGTCGCATCTGAGGTTTATGGGTTGGGGCATCATCGGTCCCTTTTTTCTTCAAAGACAACCGTGGAAAAAACGTTAACGTCAACGGCGAACGATATGTGTGTTGACATGTGAAGGACGAATTTGGTGAGCATCTTATTGGAAAAGAGGGCAGTAGACAAAGATGGCTCGTGCCACAAAAATATCTAAACAGAACTTTTTGTGACACCCGAGCAAGGTTGGCTATTTCTGCTAGTATTTTAAAAAAACTTTTTAACATAAATCTAATCAATTCAGTTTAGAACTTAAAAGCTTCGTTAATTTGACGAGCGTTGATCTTTCGTGTCAAGATGAGAGAACCAGACTTATGCCTGGTTTACACGATCATATATATGTGACACCTTTTGCATATGTGATTGTCTAAGTACACAAAAATCTTATGTGTCACAGAAATAATTTCAAATATCCAGATAGTATTTTGTCATTTTCAGTGCATTCTCGTTAATATTGTGAATCAGTTTACAGTTAACTGAAAGCAGCACGTAAAGCTTTGGGAATCACTTAACTGTAAACTGTAAATGGCACGTAACCTTTTAGTACTGGGCACTAGTTCGTAGCTGGTGAAATAACTACTTACTAGGAATCCACCTCTACTTACTTTGCAAACCCTAAGCAATGCATTTCGTTTTTTTTTTTTTATATGAAATGTCCGCAAAGGGGGCCAATCGCCATCACATCGTTTGCCGCGAATTAGTGAAATGGGTACATACAAGGGTACCCATGGAAAGAGTAGTTACACGGGTAACCATGGAAAGGGTACTTACATGGGTACCCATGCTAGGGGTGGTGAAATGGGTCCCCAGAAGTAAAAAATTAAAAAAGCTATAATTTTAAATTCAATTTTTACCATAAGCACCCATGCACTCGGTGGTTCGGCGTTCGCTTACCATAGGGTCAGTCAGGAAAGTATCCTATAGAGAGTAGTAGGGTAGGTAGCTGTTTGTATGCTTAAATCTTAAAAACTACGTAACGGATTTTGATGCGGTTTTTTGTAATAGATAGAGTGATTGAAGAGTAAAGTTTATAATTTGGAAAATTTTGACCAGGGGCCTAAAGGGGGCCTTGAAACTAGAAAAGCCAAGTATTTGGAACAAAAAGACGTTAAAAAATTTATTTATTTTTGTGTTTTTTTAGAATTCAGGTAAGCAACATGACGGTATTTTGTAAAATTTTGACCCGGGGCATAATGGGGGCCTTGAAACTGGAAAATCCATATCTTTGGAGTGAATAGACGTAGATACTTAAATCAGGGCTCATTTGTAAGATGGTTAAAAAACATTTTTGGTGTTCAAGGTGTTAAAGGGATTTCCGAAATTTGGACCTAGGACCCATAAGTGGACCCAATATAGATTTTTTGAACAATTTTTTTTTTTTTTTTTTATATTACAGGGAAGCACTTATTGTTAGACGGGATTTTAGAAAATTTGACCCGGGGCCTGATGGGAGCCTAGAAAAAAAGTCACACTTTTGGATTCAATAGACGTAGAGATTTAAAACTGGGCGTATTTGAATGACGGTTAGTCGTGCTTCGGGGATTTCAAAATTTTAACCCTAATTTTTTTTAACAATTTATATTTAGCCACCAAAAAGAAGCAAAAAAAAACGCGACCAAAGCCGCGGGTATCTGCTAGTTTATGATATAATTTTAACAACACAATTTGTATTTATAAAGCTATTTATTGACTCTCGATTTTAATTATTAAATTAATTTATATAAAAAACATTTTCTTTATTGTATTTTGTGCGTTCTTTAGTATTTAGTAAAAATAAATCATATATAAGGAAAAAAACTATTCACTTTGTTTGAAAAAAGCAAATAGTAGAGCGTATCTGATGAACTTTTGGTTTAAACTTTGTACATTAATTCAATAATTTGCATTAAATTTAAAATTAAAAACTTAAACTAGCACGCACCACACAAGCACAGCAGAGGCACGAGCACAAATAAAAATAAAATTAAAAAAATAAAAATAAAAAAAGTCAACTATTAAAAAATTAATTAGAAAAAATTATAATACAATAATTGCTTTAATGAAATTTAATGAATTAAGTAAACAGCGGCAGCAAGTAGCAGCGACAACAATGATGACAATGATGCCACGCCCAATGGCGCACCCGAACGGCAGTAATACTCATTACAATCAGCATTCGCAAACGATTCTAAACGTTTAAGCACCTCGGACCAATTGCATAGACCAACGCGACACCAATCCAACTGTACAGCATCCTCATTCAAAAAGAAAACAACTCGCTCCTTATCCAAAGCTTCCGCTGGGCATTGATATTTAACAGCAACAAAATTAGCAGCAAACGGATCCATATTACTCGTTTTCCAGCGACGATTTGTCAAACTATCATAATTGGATGCGGTCAGTGGTATATCATCTTTATTAATGCCCAAAGCGGTGACCAATGTTTGCACTCCAGTCGAATGTCCAAAATTTACAATAACATTTGGTGCAGCATTCGAACTTAAATGATCGAGCATATCCTTGACGACGCGACAATTGAGACGTGCATTTTCGGCAAAACCGTAACCGGCTTTATAATAATACTTTAGATCTTCATCGTATTCGAGAACGGTGACCTGTTCGGGTAGAAAGGCAACACACCAGGTGCTGGTACGTTCAACTTGCCAAGCCTGTTCATAGCGACAGACATCGTACATAAGTTGTATATCCTCAGCGGCGAGTGGGTACTTAAAGCTGTAAAATGGTAGTTTTAAAAATAATTCAAAATATAAATTTTTTATTTCGAAAAGCTTACCCCAAACGTGTTGAAATATCGCTTAGCGTACGATTCCAAAGTGTTGATGCTCTGAATTTTGCACTTTCTGAACCGGGACCCTTATAATTTTGTTGCTTATACGATTCACAATAGTCATAGGGACGCAATAGTAAATCCTTTTCGGGTATATCCTCAGCTTTAGCGAGATTATTCTCGCCAAAGAGCGCTGAGCTGAAAGCCTTAAAACTTTCACGTGTACGTTGCGTATCGGTGTGACGGAACTGTGAAGAGATAATATATATATTTTTTAGAGTACTTCATAAGAAAATCTTCGAAAATACGCACCATATAATAACTGTTATTATATTGATTCGGTAATATGCTGCGATAATATTTCTGATAAACATTTGCAGTACCACGCAAATCTGTATAACCCTGACTGGTCAGATACTCGGCTTGATCGCTGCTAATGCTAGAATTCCATTTCCACATTTGTAAAGCCAACAGATCCAAATCACAGAGTGCATCCGTATCCGGTTTTCTTTTATCGATGCGATAATTCTTGACAATTAAATCACGCAACTAAAGGAAAAAAAAATAGTGGATTACAAACTTATTTCTTATTTCAAATATTTCAAATTAATACTACACACCTCCTCCAATCTGGGTGCATTATCAATGGTATTCGCTGATGGCAAACGTGTGCCATGTCTATGAAAGATCCACATTTTCTGTGGCTCACAACCGGGCACCAGATATTGCTTATCCAAATGTGTACCACGTATAATTTCATATGCAGTTTTAGAGCTAAACTGACGCGTCTGCAAACGATCTCTATCCTTGCCCAAACAGTAATCATCATCGGCGGCGAACACCACAGCGATGGCGCAAAGCAACAAGAAAAAACTTCATGGCTGCGTGTTAAAAAAAAAAAAAAAACTGCAAAAAAAAAAAAAATCGAATATAAATATTGATGAAAAATGACGTTGGCTGTCTGTCAGTCTGTCTGTCTGCTGCCTTTTGCAGAATTTTCGAACATAAAAATCCATAAAATGTTTGATTGAAAAACTGCGCCACATTTCTACACATTTCAATCGAATTTGTGGATAACGGAAACGGAAACAGCGAGCAATGTTTTGCCCGAAGTTAGGTGTGTCGCGTAAATTATGCATGCGGCACGAAGACGTTTTGCTCCTTTTGCCCTTTTTTTTTTTTTGTTTTGCATTTTGAGTTGTGTGGTCAAAGTAAATTTATTTTATATGTGTGGAGGCCTGATTAGGGGAGTGGGGGTTCTGTAAGGATTTAACCAGGCTAATGGCAATAAAATATATTTCTATAGGCCAAAAAAAATTATAAAAAACTATTTTTTTTTGTGGGCATAAACAATTCATTATGTGGTTTGTAACGCAGCGAAATGCTAATTTAAAATTATTTGAGTGAGTATAAATTAGTTTGGTTTGCAAAAATTTTCATCGATTAAACAGAGAATTATTTCGTAGAGCCCATGATGCAATTATATCAGGTGATGTATTTCAGAAATCTTCGCTTACATTAATTTGACTATTTAGCTTGGGGTGAAATATGTTTAATTTCACCACGACCGGAGAGAAGAGCACGATAGATTTTGAGAAAGAGTTAGATAGAGGTGGGTGAGGGGAAATCCCACCCCATAATAAAAATGTATTTTTAAAATAAAATATATATACACATTGATAAGATCAAAGTTAATGTATGATGACGCTGACAAGCACCCAAAGCGTTGTCAGGGTCGGTAAAAACTCTCTCCGATCCCTTCGACACCAAGAGAGGCTTCAAATAGGGCGATGCGTTGTCGTGCGATTCATTAATCTCCAATTGGAGTTCGTACTGAAATGGTGCCCACACGTCGATTTGAAGAGCAATATTTTCTTAAAACAATGACATCGATATAATCAGCAAAAGTCCACGTAAAGTGAGCTTGGGCTTTCTAAGATATTGAAGAGAATTTTCGCCTAATGGGACTTACAGTTAACGAAAGAAAGACGAAGTAGTTGGTAACCTCTCACAGATTATCAACACGACCTAAAGATTCTGTGACTATAGAGAATTTCACCTTCGAGGTTGTAGAAAACTTCGCCTACTTGGGCTCTCAAAAAAAAAAAAAAGGGAATAACACCAGCTTAGAAATTAGACGAAGAATTATTCTGGCTAACCGATGCTACTTTGGTCTCGGTAAGCAAATGCAAAGTAGAGTCTTATCCAGAACAACGAAAATTAAACTCAACAAGACGCTGATTATCCCAGTCCTGATGTATGGAGCAGAAACATGGGTTATGTCAGAGGCTGACAAATCGGCGTTGGGAACGTTTGAAAGAAATTCTTCGAAAAATATTTGGACCTGTCAGAGTGGACAACGATACCCGTATTCGCGTGAATGACGAGCTGTACCAGCTATATAACATCAATATAGTCAGGCACATTACTTATAAACAATTGCGCTGGGCTGGTCACGTGCTTCGAACGGATGAACTGGAAGGATCAGGTCATAGGGGACGTCCGGAGTTTTGAAGTAAATGTCTTGGTGTAAAAACTTGATAATTTGTACCATGATACCGATACTTCGAGTGTTTTTATTGATTGCATAGGGTAGCCAATTTTTTAAAAATTTTTGCATTTCTATACAAAAAAATATCAAATTTGCGACCTGCCAAACTAAAAAAGAAACCTTGCAACTCTATTCAAACCCTAAAAGATGGCAATATTGAAGCATTTGGGTTTTTAACATGGTGTTAAAGGGACTTTAGCCAAAACTCTAGCTGAAGGCTTTTTTGGTATCACCCCTGATTAATTTTAGAATCCGACCCGAGCACTCCGAAATTGGATTGGTTAAAAATTCTAGATAACATAAAAACAAATTTTCTGATTTTTTTTTTTTTATCTAAAAAAAATTATTATATGGTAAGCAGTTAATTTAGCCTGGATATTCACGTCGGATGCCAAATTAGGTAATCACTGGCAGTGTTAGTTTTCAGAAATAAATTTAATTTGTATATTTTAGTTAATTTAAATTTATAGTATTTAAAATTTTATAATTTTTAACGATAAATTTAATAATATGATTTAAAGAAAATTCAATACTTAATGATATAATATTTATGACTATAAAGATGACTATAAATTTGCTGTGAAAAATAATATATAAAATATCTTCTTTAAGAAATTAATTAGGTATTCGGATTAGTCGTGCAACTCTAGTAACGGAGTAATATGCAAAACAAATGTTGCACAACCATCAACAATTTCCATACAAAATTTTCAAATTTACAAAAATTTCATTGCATCGTTGTAATGCTAGGGCTGCAAAAATAAATATGAAAGTATAGCAAGTGGCAGTCCGATTTTCAACAATTTTCATGTTAATTAGTTGGCAAGAATTTTGGTCAAAATTAGTGCGTAATAGTTTCATTTGATGGGAAATTTTATGCCATTTATGATGTTTACAAAATATCGCTCAGATGACCAACACAACTTTTTTTTGCACTGTTTTATACGATCCTTCCAATTTTCGATGACTCGGTGCAACAATTTCAAGATGACCGCTCCCTCCTCTCCTCCCACTGTATGTATTTAGCAAAACTTCTCCTCCTAATGAAGCGTATCTAAGTTTTGCATTTAACTAAAACTGCCACTAACTTTCTTATTTCCTTTTTGGAGGAAAATTTATTGTCTACAAAATTAATGTGAGTCAGTGACACAATCTGACGAAAAAGTCATTTAAATGGCAGCTGTCAAAAGGTGACCGCAAAAGAGTAGAAAAGCAAAAAAATTGCTTACATTGAGGCAGCTCCATGCTCGCATGTGTTCAAAATTTAGGTTAATGTTTGATTAAGTTCAAATTTTGTGTTTCAAGGCAAAATTACTTAATCAGAAGCAGACAACGTTAAAATGTGCATTTCTTAGAGGAAGACATTCCAGATGATTATGATGTTTACGCGATAAAAATGGCATTAATAGTTTGTCTAATCTCAGAAATTTTAATGAAAAAACTTGTACAATGCAAAAGGGGTGCCTTTCATGTTGCTATAACTACAATGAAAGTACATAAAATCTTAATGAAACATTAAAAAAAAAAGTAATAAAACCGAAGACCCGTATAATGACTTATTGCTTTCACTTATTGATGTACAACACAATTGATTTGTCATTAAGGAAAAAAAAAACATAATCCCATTGCAATCAACTGACACATACTACAGATAATAATGATAATAATAATGAGTACTTAGAAATGTGAATGCTCGTGTTAATTTGAAGTTGATTACAATCAAATATTGATTAGAATTTGTTCAGAAATTAGTGAATCTAGTCAACTTAACTATTTCACTCATCAAATAATTAATCGGAAATCATTTTGAAAATAGGAAAAAAAAAAACGAAATAAATGTCAACATTTGGAAAAATGGCAGAATTTTTTTATAAAATTTTTTCACGAACACAATCAAAATCTAAATTTCGTATCTCTCAATGGCATTGGCCAAAAACATCAAATCGTCTTATTCTGTTTGCAAAAGATGACAAAAGTGCAAATTTATTTCAATTAAACGCAAAACGTAAAGAATATCTTAAAGCAATGTAAGTATAATTTAAGCCAAGCAATATCTACTACCAGAAGTGTTACAGGATAAAGTTATTACCTGGCAAATAGCACTTTTGTGACACCAATCTGCTTTGCTCACCGCCCACTTTTTTCAATCAATCATACTTTTTCGCGACTTAAAAAATTTTGAAGTTGACTCAAAATTCAATTGAAAATAAAATTATGCTAAGGTCGAATTATTATCGTGTAAAGGGATTTTGGGATCAGGTATTTTATCTTCTTGGGATTTTTGGAACTGGTAATTTTTTTGGATATCAGGAATTTTTTCTGGGATTTTTATACCCGTTATACAGTGTAAACGGGTATATTCAGTTAGTCGTAAAGTTTGTAACGCACTAAAAGAGACGTCGTAGAGCCCATAAAGTATATATATTCTTGATCAGCTCGATGAGGCGAGCTGTGTCCGTCTACGTCCGAGATTTACTCATAGAATACTGTAGATACTTAGCTGAAATTGGGAGCTTAAGCTTTTCTCGGCAACGAGCAGGTCAAGTTTGAATATGAATGTGCCACGCCCATTTTTGGGTATAGCCCCCATACAAATTGACTGCCCATTTTCTATTTTTATATGAAAATAGGTGTTATTTATGTATATTTTGGGGTGAAATTGGTTCAAAACACTTTCAATGTCATCCAATGTCAAAACAATTGAGCCACGCCCATTTTTAAAAATATCCCCCATACAAACTTACCGAATATTATCGAACTTTTGTAAGAAAATGGTTATTATTTAGCAGTGCATTCACTCCAAATTGGGTAAATACACTTCTTATATCATCCAATATCAACACCAAAGTGCCACGCCCATTTTTAGCTATAGCCCCCATACAAATCTACCACCCATTTTCGAATTTTTGTATGGAAATAGCTGTTATTTATGAATGTATTCACTCAAAATCGGGTAAAACCCCTTCTAATGTCATTCAATGTCAAAGCCAAGGTGCCACACCCATTTTTAGGCATAAGGGCCCACTGAAACTTATAGATTATTTTTAAATTTTTCAGATTATGTATCTGTAATTTTAGCTTAAAGTTTGATACAAATATTGTGTCTAAACTTGAGTTGACCCATTGACCTCCTACTATACCATCTCGAAGTTTTATCTATGCGACTGATGTTAACACATTAACTATTTAAAAGTACGTGTGACAGGTATCCAAGCTTCGGTTTCACGAAAGTTAACGTTTTTCCATGTTTTTTTAACTAAAAAGAGATAATTGAAATCGGTGAAGTCATTCTTAAAATATGGCTTGACCATACAAAAAAGTGATTCAATTTTGTATCTTTCAAATACGATTAAGCTGAAAAATTTTGGAGAAAAAACTTGCATTTTCTTTGAAAATGCGCAAAGATAGCAACTGAAATGTCATAACATAATATATACTGTTCAAAAGCTCTAAGTTTTTTCTCTTTCCAAAACAGGTTAAAAAATAAAAAATCGGTTCGAAGTTAACTGAGTTATAGCTCTATAAGTGAAAAAAGATTTTGGGGTTCTACCGAAAAATTCAAGTCTACAGTCTTTTTTACGCCACCAGAGCTACAACCATTACTAAAAGATTCGAATCCATTTTATTTTATTATTTTTATTTTATTAATTTTAATTTCAGCGCACCATCAGCCTTAAGCTATGTCACAGCACTTGGTTTGTCTATAATCTATATAACCGATTGGAAATATATTGCAAAACACATACCCATCTATAATCGAAAATACAAAGAGGAGAAATAATTGCAAAAAAAAAAAAATAATTATTTATTTAACAAAAAAAAATATAATCCAGAATGAAGCTGCCTTTTGATGTAAAAAAACTGCCATTCGGCAAAAACACGTTGAGATTGGCAAATCTTTGTAAGTATTTTTTTATATATTAAAGAGTCTTATAGGCCTTTTTTATTTTTTAATTTCTTCTAGCTTACCATCAGCTGCATTATTTGGCTTGGCCGGTTGCCTTGCGCTAATGTACTACACCGATTGGCGTGCAGTGCTACAATACGTACCGCTCTATAATAACAAATATGAAAAAAAGAAATAAAAACCTAAACTTGACACATTTTTTGGTTAGAAACAAACATGGATAGAATGATTATTACTTGATTTAGAAATATTTGCTACTCTACACAAAAAAAATATAATTTAATATTCAGAGTTAAATAAAATAAAAAAACTTAGGTTTTTTTGTATGAAAGCTTTTTTGTTCCTCAATATGGGAAGGGGGAAATCCCTAGTAGTAGTATATCTTTTAGAATGTTTTTTTTTTTTTTTATATGAAAAAATTAAGTTCCAGGACTTCTCTTGGTGGTTCTGGATTTTACACCCTGGACGTCTATATAAAGGGTAGCCGGGTAAGCATGTTCCACCAATTCTAGAATTTTTAAAATTTTATCTCTCAAAAGTAGACAAAGGAATTTCTTCTAAAAATTTCATAGGTGTATCTCTACAGTAACATGGTAAAAAAAGTCAATCAAAGTGTAAAAAAAACAAGAACCGAAGCTGAAATACCCGTTACACAACACTTTTAATAGTTTATATGTTCACCAGGTGCTTAGATTAAATTTCACGATGAATTTGGTCAAATTTGTATGGATGCTTTATGTTATATTTGCCCGATCCTTACCATATCGAAAGTGTTCACTTAGGTGGACATTGGAATTGATTTTACCAAGTTTAATTGAATTCATTCAGAAATAGTAAATGTTTTCATATAAAACTCGAAAATGGGCGGTAAGTTTGTGTGGAGGCTATACATAAAAATGGGCGTGGCGCCTTAGATTTGACATTGGATGACATAAAAGTGTTCTTACCCTATTTGCATTAAATATATTCATAAATAATACGTATTTTCATACAAAAAATCGAAATAAGTGGTAAGTTTGTATGGGGGCTATATCTGAAAATGGGCGTGGCAACATTCTTTTGATATTGGATGCCATTAGAAGTATTTTTACCCTATATTGTAGTAAAAGCATTTATAAATAATAACTATTTTCATACAAAAGTCGAAAAAAGTGGTAAGTTTATATGGGGGCTATATCTAAAAATGGGCGTGGCACCTTGGTTCTGGTATACAAACTAACTAGGAGCACAAAAAGCTTAAGTTTTGAATTTCAGGTCAATATCTTTTAAACTTTTCGAGTAACAGTCATCGCAACAGACAGACGGACAGACAGACGGACAAACGGACAGACAGACGGACATGGCTAAATCGATTCGTTTCATCGAGCTGATCAAAAATATATATACTTTATGGGGTCTCCGATGTCTCCTTCAATGCGTTGCAAACTTTCGGCAAACTAAATATACCCGTTTACACCTTTGTGTAACGGGTATAATAATTTTATAGAATATCTAACATAAAAAATTGAAAATAATTTTTATAGATAGATATTAGTTGTAAGAAAAATATAATACCATAACAATAACTATAAAGAGCTTGACGTAGTGTCTGGACCGCAGTCGCAAGACAAGCAAGTGGTCAAAGCGAAATTGAGGGCGCATAGCACCTTCAAATGTCTACCCACGGCAGTAAAGGCCGGAGTGCAGACATGGCGAGCTTCCTGAACAGGAAAACGAGTATTGCGACCTTATATAGGTCTTTTGTACCCAAAAGAGAGACTATGGTTAGGTTATGAGACATAAATTCTCAGCTGCTTTGATGAGCCTGAGAATGTTCTTCGTCGAAGAATGTCTGATGTGTTCAGGGGTTATGATGCAGTGATCAAGCTGCATGAATCTAAATATAGCCAAGGTTGGGCACTCACACAAGATATGTGAACTGGTTTCGTCATCTAAACAGAGCCTATACTCCGTTTCGGAGGACAGACTCATTTTATTCATGTGGAGTCTCAGGACATTGTGAACCGTAAGGTACCACGTGAGTAGTCTTAATTCAGCACGTCTGAGATGAATATTGGTTTTAGGAAAGATTGGCAGAGTATGTTGTTTAGACTGCCTAAGGCCAGGATAGGGTAGCCAGTGTTCAGAGATCGAGTCTCTGAAGTGTTTCTCAATGGAGAGGTGTTGCTGAGGCCCAACTGAGCCCAAGAAAAGGTTCAGAGCCGATCATAGGGGTTGACGAAACTATGCTGGCAAGTTCTTCTGCAACTTTATTTACTTCAATGCCTCTATGACCAGGGATCCAACATTGAATGACTTTGCGTCCTACGCATATGCGCTGGAGAGTGTCATAGAACTGTAGAACTAATATAATAGTTTTCAAAAAAAAACTTTTATTCAACTCAGTGAGCAGAAAAAAAAATTATTAAAAAATTAACTAAAAAAATGTTTGTCGCTATATAATCGTTAATATCGCCGATATCGAAAAAATAAGTCCATAGAAAAATTTCTCAGATCAAGGGCTATCGAAACTCATTTTAAGATGTGCAATATCGTTGGGGGCACTTTTTACATGTTCACCCGGCTACAACTTTTGTTCAGAATTTCTGTGAATCAGACAAAGGTTTAAACTCACAAAACCATGAAAATTTTGTTTGTTTTTGTAATTTTGTTTGAAAATTTCTTGTTTTTTTTTTAGTTAGTTAAACAAATACAATCTGCTGCAATCGGGATAAAAATGTTTTAGATCAAAAATTCTCAAATATGTAAAAGTGGCACAGTGCCACATCACATATTGTGACATGTGTAATCTATGCTGCATCAAAAATACTCAAGAATAATAAACATTCTATCGATGTACAGACGAAAAAGAAGAAGAAGAAAAACAATAAATAAATGCAGCCTTCAATTTAACTCAAAACAAATCTTATTGGAAATTAATGCACAGTGGCAGCAAATGCAAACGCAAACGACAAACGGAAGGAAAAAAAGCTATAAACACGAAGAAAAAAAACACGACAAACTGTTAATGCAACTGCTAATCGAAACTCGGAAAAACAATTTTTATAAATAACTATATGAAGCGCATATAAAAATGAATTTAATGCTTTTTAAACATATCACGCATTTTAAACCAAACAAATAATTGTACAAAAAATTTGGTATAAATTATTCAGATACATAAATTTTATTTTTAAATTTTATTAATTTGATTTCTTTTGTTTATAAGATACAAATTTTTAATAGAAATTAAATTTGAATTATTGAATTTATATGATAGATACAAAATGTATCTTTAAGATACAAAATGTATCTTCAAGCTATAAAATGTATCTATAAGCTACAAAATGTATCTTCTAGCTACAAAATATATCTTCAAGATATAAAATGTATCTTCAAGCTACAAAATATATCTTCAAAATGTATCTTCAAGCTATAAAATGTATCTTCAAGCTTTAAAATGTATCTTTAAGCTACAAACTGTATCTTATAGCTAAAGCTTATAAAGAAAACCAACTCAAGCGTCTCAAGTTCAAAGATGACATCAAATGTATCCCATAGATTCCATTAAATGTCAATAAATAACAAAATTTCTATGCAAATGCAATTAGATTGCCAATCAAATATGGACTTTAAAGATAAATAAACTAAAAGTCAATTTTTGCGTAATTAGTTTACATCAAGGCCGCGTATATTTTCATTTTTTTCCAACACAGAAAAGAAGCCGCAAAGTGGTTGCCACAAATGGCACTAAAATGGCAGCCACATTAGGCTTTTCAAGTGCACGCACTCGCGATTGAGTAAATTAAAAAAAATAATTGTAAAACTACGTCACAGCAAAAAGATTCAAAGCGTACGCAACAACAACTGCCAGCTGTTGTATGCAATTCTTAAACTTGAATGTATCTAAAAATGTATCTAAAAATTGTATCTATTGCTTTGATATTAAGCATTTGTCATGCACTTCTGTAATTGTTAGAGGCGCTATGAATGCAAGATGCTATCAATAAGCGCTATGAATGTGTTGCCTTTGTCTATATTTTGTATCTCAATGTGAAAATTACAATTATTGTTTTCAATATAGAAGCTGCCACTAATTTGTCGCACATATACTATACAATTTGAAATTGAAATGAGCATCGAATATAAATGTGAAAAACTTGTGCAAATATTTTATAAATAAAATATTTTTTTTTAAATTTAAAATTTGCTTTAAATAAATCTTAACAATTTCCTGAAAATATATTTTAATATTTTTCATAAAGCATTTTTTGAAGCATAGCGAAAAAAAAATTATAAAGAAAAACATTCCGTGACGTTTGCTTAATTTTTTGCGTTCCAATTCAAAGCAAATTAAAATAAGTTTTCTAGAGCATAAGATAAATCATAACCAGATTTTATTTAATAGAAAAAATGTCTAAATATATACATAGTTATATGCATATCAACTCAAGAACGATTTTACAAATTGTTTTATTTTGAAAACTATTAAAATTTTTAATTGTCGATATTGCGAAAAAATTCAAAGAAAAAAAGGAAATTAATTTTTAATCTTTTTTTTTTTATTTCATAATTTTTGCAAAAATTGTAACTAAACAGAAAAATATTTTTGAACCAGAACCGCTTTAATTGTTACATCCTAATTTGAACACGCACAGCGATTACATAAACCATGAGTGGCTCTTTAGGCGGACATTGGAATTGATTTAACCATATTTTAAATGGATTCATTTAGAAAGAATAAATGTTTTCATACAAAAACTCAAAAATGGGCGGTAAGTTTGTAAGGAGGCTATACCTCAAAATGAGAGTGTCACCTTGAATTTGAATTTTCATAAATAATACCTATTTTTTTATACAAAAATTCGTAAATGTGGGGAAGATTTGTATGTAGGTCAAAATGGACTGACGCCCATTTTTGGAATCCTTGTAATAAAAATGAATAATTATATTAAAAATTTAGAATTTGGTGCAATTCAAAGACAAAACTCTGATAAGGTAGGCAAATATCTCTCTTCCGCCTTTTTGTCCTTTGAATTTCCGGCTATGTACAAAGCGCTACAGAGCTCGTATCGGGCAATATTATACATCATTTGAAAGGTCTTGATATAACCTACCTATTTGAACTAAATCCGAACCTATAACACTTTTTATAAAGCATTAAATAAAGAGCAAAAAAGCAGAAGGGAGATATTTGACAACCTTATATAATCGGTCACTTTTAACTTTTTACCAGTAAACATTTTGAGAATTGATATATTATTTATAAAAATCTGTTTCATTCAAAACATAAAGAAGTTGTGCTAGATTAAAATTCACAGTTTATTCCGTTTTTTTTTTCGAACCTGCTTAAGCTTTATTTGAGCCTATTTCGGGATTTCTATCACCTCAGGTTCATCTGCTACGTATGACTAAAGTGAAGATGAATAAAGTTCATAATTGAGTAAAACCGATTTAAATCTAAAAAACCTAACTCGGAATCGATTCGTTTTATTTTTTTTAAACGAATCGAAGTGTAGAACAGATTGCAATTACTTTTTTTCATACAAAAACTCGAAAATGGCCGTAAGGTTTGTATGGGAGCTATGCCAAAAAATATGTTTGGCGAACAGATAGACATGGCAAAATCGATTTCACTCGTCGAACTGTTATAAATCTTTCCGACAAATTGATAATACCCGTTCACACAATGTGTGACATTTATAAAAAATAATACAAAAACCGAAGACCTAAGCAAATTGCCATACTTATTCGGGTTATTTTCCCAACTTTTCACTCATTGGATCTGTGACCCATATACCTTGATCAGTTACATTGCTCTCTAAGTAAGAATTTGAGTAGACAAGAGATGGTGTATACAAAATGTAATTACACCATATTCTATTCACCAAACTTAGCATAAATGTCCATAGCGTTGCCGAATCTGAACAATTTATGATGCAATTATAGCAGGTGAAGTACTCCGGAAATCTTTGCTTGCATAAATTTGACAACTTAGTTTGTGGTGAATTATATTTAATTTTACCACGACAGAAGAGAAGAGTACGAGAAATTTAAAGAAAAGAGCAAACATTATATTCTGTACTTTTGCTTCGGTTACTTTGGTGCTTTTAAAAAATTAAGATTTTTTGAGTTTTATCAGCTATTAAAAAGCTTAAAAATTGACATTTATAAGGTGAAATTATATAAATTCACCATATCATGCACATCCAAACAAAATTTGTTAACAAATTAGAAAGAGATAGTGGCGGAATACGTCACCTAATATATTTGCATTACGAGTTTTAAAGAGATCTCTAAAAAAACGAGTTTTTTGAAAATGTTTTAATAAAGTTTTTCATTAAAAATATATATGGTATTTTTAGATGAAAATATTTACAAAATATATTGAAATATTATTTATGCTTTAATAATTTTGGCATTCAAAAAATTATGACGAACATTAACTTTGAAAAGATCACCTGAAAATTTTAGTAATCAAAAGAAAAACTAAAAACAGAAAAAAAAAATAATTTAAACATTTAAAAAAAAATTAAAAGTTTTATGTCAATTTGTCGCCGCGTTTTGAAAGCGAAAATAAATGCGCTGAAAGCAAAATTTAGTTTGTATCTTTTATTTATTGAACAGCAACAAACTAAAAGCTGAATGCTAAGGTGAAGTGCACAATTAAATTGTTCACTTTGCCAAAAAAGAAAGATGCTAGCTGGCACATGCCAAACTTTCGTTCTAACGTCAACGATCTGTTGAATTGCCAAAAGCAACTAGTTGCTTTTTAATTTTAATTTTGTTTTTTTTTTTTCTTGACAAATTTCTAAAATTTATTTTATAAAAGTTTATGTGCAAAATAAATGTAGTTTTAGCTAAAATGAAATAAATGAAAATTTCATTACACTCCCACGCATCGTTTGAAAAGTATCTACGAATAGCGTATTTGTTTTTTTATATATTTACATGAGGTAAATAAACCCTAAATAGACTGAAATGCATTGAAATAAAACCGGTTTTTGTATTTAAGCCAAGTGCGCATTGGATGCATGCGTGCAAATGCAACTAGGCAAGCCAAGTTGTCAGAGCAAATAGTTTGAGATACATTTTTTTCTTGTTATTGTCTTAGATACATATTTGTCAACATTTGTAAAACCGTAAAATACTGCTTACTCTTTTTTTTTGTTTTGTTTTTTTGCTGTTATTGCGTGCATTTTGCGTACCTGCTACTTTTATTTTGTACCTGTGAAAGTATCTGAAGAATGTATCTCACACTAATTTTCATGCACGCTTCTATAATATTTTTTTGTTTTATTAATGTTCTCTAATTACTTAATGCCTAATTTATTTATTTTTTAATTTTGTTTTCTTTTTTGTAGTCGCGTGTGTCATAAATCTTGCACGCTTCAACAATCCCACACCTCAGACAGATTGACTCATTGCACAAAATGTATCTTTTACGTTTCTAAATGCCTAAAACAAACAAAGTTGACACTTGTGCACATACATATTTAAATAATTATAATTTCTCAAGCTTTATTTTGCTTTCATAATTTTAATTTTATTGTACTTAATGTGATTTTAGGCGTTGTGAAAAGCTCAGGTTTAGGTTTTAGTTTAAAAGATTAGCATTTTTTTTTAGTGTGTTTTAATAATGAAAAATGTTTTTCATTAAAATTTTCTTTTTTTTCCTTTTGTTTTGTTTACAGTTTATGTCACGTTTTTTTTTGTATCTTTGCGTGCGAATTTTTTAAAAGTTTTTCTAGGAAATCATTTTGTTTTGATTTAATTGTCAGATTGTTTTGTCTAATTAGTTTAATTGTAAGAGTTGCTAAACATGCAAACTTTTTTTTTAAAGGAAGTTGCATTTTTAAATTATCTAAAAAACAGAAATTTTGTGTCACTTATGATTTGATTAAAATTTGTGTGGAATAAAGTGGTGGAAATCTAATTCTAAGTTTGAAAAACTCCGAAATACTCCGAAAGTGTAGGTCGTTCAGTATAAATATCTCAGCGTTACGGTTTAGCGAATTTTCTAAAAACTAAAACTAAAAATGGGTTAATAAAAAAACTTAGAAACTTTTTGCTAAATTGCTTTATTTATAAAAAATCAAAAAATTATCATTTTAATTTCTGATCAAAGAGATAATAAAATTGTTTAAATACTTGAATTTTTAAAATATATATTTAAACTCATAACCGATGCGGTACTTGATATGTACGTAATTTTAATCAATTCGACAAGATAAGGCGATCTATGCGATAACAAGTATTAAAAATAAAATCAATTAATACCATCAAATACCTTCATGATCAATATTTCAATCAATATCAAATATTTAAAATCGACAAGTCGATATCATACAAATTGTACGAAGCCTTTACATCCTATTATTATATCCTAAATCAATCATAGAATCAATAGTAATACTAGCCAATCTATGGAATATCTAGAATTCAGCTTTCAAATTTTTACAAAAATTATTACAAATTTCTGTATTATATCAGCCAGGCTACCATTTTTGAAATCACTAAAATTGAGTGTATTGATTTTCAAATAAATTATTATAATCTTATAATTCTCAAATAGTTTAAGCATATAAATTAATTTCTTCAATATCGGATGTGAGGCGTCAAATAGAGTCATGAAAAATGAAGTTTATATATGGATGTATCTCATGAAACAGTTTTGGCCTCTCAACACAAGTTAAAAAAAGACTACCCATCTTGTTGCCCCTTAGGTTAGTATAGGCTTAGGTGACCGACTACAACACTTTGGCCAAAAGAGGCCCATAATCTCAAAAGACAATTCAGAGATCAAGGATCATAAGCTAGCACGATTTTGTCGCCCTCATACATTTAGATAGGCTACTGGCTTCGATAGTGGATACTTCCGACAGATTTTCTAAGAGGAACTTTCCCAAATGCTCGCATCTTTCTCTACTAAGAGCTGGACAATGACAGAGAAGACGACAGGAAAAGTCTGTGTTATTCATTTGGGGGTGTCATATGATCTTTTACGATTGTAAGCAGGCCAGGTAATCCTGGATATGCCGCAAGCTGTTAAGTTAGACCATTTTCTGTTTGCAGTAAGCAGTCTGCAACCTGCTACGTGTATCCTAACCAAGTCTTTCTAATTATGATATGGGTTATGGGCAGTGGTCAGGAAGCCTGAAGTATGTGTCAATTCTTAGACCCGGAGAGTAAGCGCCTCATCCATAATATAAAGTAAGTCCTAAATCTAGAGACAACAACGACGCAATTCTTAATTTTAATACCCAAATTTCGAAAGTTTCTCAATTGCCTTAATTACTTCCATATATGCGTGAGCTGGATCATTACGTTTTTTCCCTCGAACGTAAGCTTATAGATTTTAATTAACAAATATTTTTAAACATTTCTTGCTAATCATTTTTATAAAAATACCCGGCGTGTACTTCACGTTGTTCTGTTCTCGATTGCCACTCTATCAGCCAATTTGACTCCAAATGCACGTTGCTCTTTCGTTTCGCATCTGCTGTTTTATTTTTTTGCAATTGCAACTCTTTTCGGTGGCAATTTTGTACTTTGTGTTTTGTTTTTAAAATATGTTGGGGCTAGTATAAAACATACAAGAAAGCACTAAAAAATACCGATGGCCTTGTCACTTTAATGTACATATTTTTGCGAGTAATTCAAAAATGTTTGTAATGGAAAAATCGAAAATCGACTTCATGAATGGACCGAAAGTACCTAATGCATTGATTTAGTTATCTTGAATCATGCTTGAAATTTTAACTTCAAAATTAATTAGGTTTGGGACAAATCGTTTGAATGGTTTCAAAGTCCATAGCGGACATAGAAACATTTTTACTATTTTATATATATAAATTTTATATATATAAGTTTTAAAGCAATTTGGGTGAGAAAATATGTTGCTACACTATTAGAATATATTGCTTTTTTACAATACATAAACCTATCAAAACATTTATAAATATTTGTCAATATTTTTATGATTCTCATAAATTGTGAAGATTATTTTTTATTAAGAAGACTTAAGATCATTAGAAATACTTTGGCAACTACTTGTATATATGCCAAACATATTGCTCAATATTTTTTATTTATAGTTTTATTAGTTTTAAAAATAATTAGCTAATGTTATCAAATAATCTAAACTCGCTTCGATTTATGATCCATACAAATTATATTCTATTTTCATAAAGTTTTTTTCTCGGTTTTCTCAACACTTGGCCAATTTTTTCTAAAGCTCAATAAATTACAAGAAATAGTTTACACATAAAGTGTGTATCGACGTCATTGATGTTTGTGATATGCGATCCAGGCAGACACACACACACCCAATTATAAGTAAAATATTTATAGAGATTTCCAAAAAAAAAATAAAAAATTATAAAACAACGAAGACGTCTTGTTGAAACTAGTCAAAACATTCTCGTAAATTGTAAATATTACGAAATTTGCTTTTGATACACTACACCCAATGGGAAAATGGATATATTAAATTTTGACATATTTATGTAACAGGTAGAAGAAAGTGTAGAAGATTGTCTAGCTATAAGTCTATTGTAAATAGAAACTAGATTTATTCTAATGCTCCTGTTTTAGATATTTTATATTTTATATATGTAGACTGCATACAGGGTACCTGCTAGTCAAGACAATGCGACTGCAATGTTCGATTTTATTTCTATTTGTTTTTTACAAACATAAACTTCGAATTTTGTGAGTTCTTCGAATCATCTCGTGTGGTATTTGGGTCTCGAACTTTTGTTATTTATAATATTTTCTTCCATTGTCAGTCTGTATGCTTTGAGACAACAGTGAGGTCAACTAAGCGGCTTAATTTATAATCATTGAATTTTTATACATTTTTATTGTTTTGTATCTGAAGTCAGAAAGTGATAGATACACACATTGCATGTAGTAAAAAAAAATAAACTAAAAAAAAAAATAATAAAAATTCTTAAAATAATTATTTTGTTGTTCTTTTGATTAAAATTAAAAATGCCTACCACAACACAACGCCTTTGAAAAAAAAAAAAATAAAATATTTGTAATTAATTTTTTTTTAGGCAGAAAGTGTCTTTTGAATCTTAAGTGAAAATATTTGACTTTGACTTTGAATGTGCTGTAATATTTTAGATTGCGAAGGCAGTTTAAAAAATTTATATAAAAATAAAAATTATGTGTTTGATATCTTATTAGTCCGTCCGCTACATAATATTCTATAAAGACTGGATATATAAAATAGTAAAAATATTTCTATGTCCGCTATGGACGTTGACGCCATCCAACCGATGAGTCCCAAATCGGTTTCATTGAAAGACAACAATGCAAGTAAATTAAAGATCCTATAAAACAATGCTTTAGGCACATTCGGGTCATCTATGAAGTCCATTTTTTAATTTTCCTATTTTTGTTTTGCTTTTTACTTGGAGATTACTGGAGATATTTACTAAAAATTTGAAAATAAAGCTTTTCTAGGAAACGACCAGGTCAAGTTTGAAAATGAAAGAACCACGCCCATTTTTATGTATAGCCCCATACAAAATGATCATCCATTTTCGAAATTTTGTATGAAAATAGGTATTATTTATGTAGGTATATATTTACTTCAAATTGGATAAAATCAGCTATAATGTCATCCAATGTTAAATGTGTCTCTCATACAGTATGGTTATTGTTTAGAAATGTTTGACTCCAAAATTGGTAAAAACACTTCTATTAGCATCCAATATGAAAACATAGGCACCACGCCCATTTTTAGACATAGGGCCAACACAAACTTATTTAAGATTATTTGAGAAATTGTATGGAATATCTGAATATTTAGCTTTAAATTTGAAACCAATATTGTGTCTTAACTTGAGTTGTATCAGACTATTGACTATTTTATCCAAGCTACTGATGATAACACATAAACTATTTAAAAATACGTGTAACGGATATTTAAACTTCGGTTCCACCGAAGTTAACGTTTTTCCTTGTTTTAATATGTTTTTATCATACTTGCCCCATCTTTTAAAGGGACTCGCTGCAATCAAACAACAAAAAACAAACAGAAGCTGATTGCAGCGTTTCCCAAATATTTCGGGTACGCTGCAATCAAAAAGAAACTGGTATTTTTTAGTATATTGTAAAGAATATTCTGACTGCTCTGCACCAAAAAAAAAAAACATGTCGTGAAAAAAGCCATTCAGTAAATCCGAATTCGTTTGCAAAGTCCGAAACTCGTTACTCGTGTGTTTTCGTAGTCAATGATTTTTAATCTGCCATCAGTTTTTCAAAATTTCGAATGGCGGAGAGTAGGCCAGACAGAACCCTCCCTTTTCAGTGAAATTGACATATTTTTTTTAAGATCATCCAAATTTAATGTTCCTAGAACTGCTAACAAACAAGTTTTCAAACCAAAACTTTTTTAATGTTAATATTTAAAATGTAGTTAAAAAATGTACTATATTCCCAGATTAGGAATCTATCTAGTCTATCTAGAGAGATATTTATAAATCTTGTCAAATGTGCATTCGTAATTTTAGAAATTTTTCAAATAGCCCTCGTATACTTATAAGTAAGTATTTGTATTTCCTTCCATCAATCGGCACCTACAAGTGATAATTAAGTATGGAAACACTCGTATAAATATATTTTTAACACGTAGGGCTGGTCGGCGTTGGCCTAGTCATAAATTTACTACCCTCGCATGCCTTCCGCTAACGTGATTGACATAAAAAAAAAAATACTTTGTAATTTGATGCATGGAATTTTTGTGCAGTCTTTATAAAGTTGTGGGAATTATTTAATGTTTTAAAAATGTTTTTCAACTATTTTGATGCTGATAATCTTTTAACTCTTGAATGAGATACTTTATAATACTTTATAATATATAGTATCTCTCAAATGTATCTTACATAAAATTTATCTATTTTCTGTTAAGTATTTCTCAAGTATTTGCTAATTGTTATTTATTGCGCAAGTGTAAAGTAATTTTCAATAAGAATTACTCAACGAACTTGTGACATAATTTTGCCTAGGCTTAATGTGTAGTAGCAGTAGTGGCCTAGTTCTCTAGATTCTTCTATTAATTTTTTTGAATGGCAAATTATGTTTGTACTAATTTTCTTTTTTAAATTAACTTGTCAAATGCGTAATTTGCATTTATGTTTTCGTGAACTCCAATGAACTTTTTCTTATAGATAGACACTTATAATTGGGCATAACTGTCAAATTATATTATATCATTTTTTTTTTTGTTTTTTTTTTTTATTTATTTAGCAGTGTATGCTGTATTGCATAATGATTTCAATATGATTTATAGTTCATTGACTTTTGCTTTATTAAAAATGTTAGAGTAGCGCACAGCTGGAAAATTTGGCTTTTATTTGTTTTGGGGCACATATATAGAAATATACAAATCAATTAAATTGTTTAGTGACCATGTTTGTTGCCTTCAAAAGCTATAATTTCTAAATTTTTATTAATTTTGAAATGATTTATTGTTGCAAGTTTACGTAATTTGTTCCATGACATTGATACTATAGCGAATTGTAGCGGTAGCATTTTATTGGATATATTTTTTAGAAAAAAGTATGGAAGTAACTGGTTGAGAAGTAAAGAAATTCATTAATTAGCATGGGAATTGTTGAATTTATTTGATGCATTTTATACGGTTTAGTTTAAATACAAATTTTGTCTTAAAATTCTTAAGAATTCAGTAATAAACAGCCATTATCCCGAAATCGTACAAATGTTGCGATTTACTTTTCAAATCGCAGATTTTTAGTGCTTCGGCATTCGTAAATTGCTTAATATGTTCGCTATCAATTCGGCAGTGTTTTAGTCAGTGAAATGAAAAGTAAATTCATAATATTACATAAAAAATGTACTGTCGATGTTTAAAAATATTTTTATTTTATTCTGTGATGTTTATAGAGTTTATCTTTGTACTCTTTTGATATCTTTGATTCTGAATTCGAATTTTAAATTAATATTTACTACTAATGCCTAAAAAGTCCCGGCCAAAAGTGTAGCTTTTTAGGACCTCGATTATTAGTAAACCAAAAAGTTAGTTAAGTTAAAATGAGCATACAACTGGCTTAGGAAATATCTGGTGTCAAAGTGGACTCTGCATAAGGAAGAATTACATATATGAGTATCACAACTAAATATTATATATGTGTTTGTTTGTATGCAAATATAAGGTTGTCAAAAATGACACTTGAAACTGGGTCTACCCTGCAATAGCCCTGACTAGTCACCCACTAGCCTAT
>JAEIFJ010002219.1:0-36462 GCA_018903435.1 Leucophenga varia | reverse complement strand
TGGCTAATAGAATGAACAAGAGGAATTACATAAATTACGCGTAACGTGAAATTAGTTAGCCTAATTAACATTTCGCCAATGCAACGCCCTTTCTCACTCTCTCTCTCTTTCTCTCTCTCTCTGTCTTGCAGACAAAATGTTTCTACGCCGTTGCACTTTTCTGCTATTGCTCTGCCTAATTGCGAGTGACGCCAATGCGGCACGCAAAACGAAGCGTCCTGTCAAGCCGGCCAAGCAGACAATTCCACGCACCAATGTGACGCCAGCGCCAGCAGCTCCAGCTGCCACAACAAGCAGCGCCAGCAGCAGCAGCAGCTCCACAACAGCCACCAGCGAGCAGAGCGTGGATGCAGCTCCACTGACCACCAGCAGCAACAGCGAGCTGCCCAAGCCGCTGCTGGTGCCACAGAACGATGCACCGCCAGAGCCCAAGACCGACAAGGCGCCCGAGTTGGATGAGGAGTGCGATCCAGATATGATTGGATTCGAGATAATTACCGGGTGAGTCCATCTTACGCAACTCTCCACACTCCATATTCTCCTCATTCTTCTCATTCTCTTTATTCATTTCTGTTGCGCGTGGTTTTGGCAAAGAAGATTGGTCGAAGCCAAAACGTAGTAAGCATTTTTCTTCGTAATGAAAGTTGGAAAAAATATGTTACAACGGCATCAGAGAGGCGACTAATCCTTCGAACTGCTTCGAATTCCCACCTCTCTGCCAGTAAAATCAGGGATGAATGCGGTGTAAATGCTAGTTTAGCAATTTTAAAACGAGTTATTCGGAGTGCTAAACACTTCAAGAGATTAAAAATAAAAAAAAACCTTCTTTCAATGATGCACGGAAGGAAGCGCGACTTCGATTTGCACGGGATCTCATGACATTGAACAAGGAGTAGAAGGCTTTGGTCTTCTCCGACGAAAAAAGTTCAATTTCGACGGAACGGATGGTTACAACTATTATTTTCACGATATGCAAAATAAAGGAATGCTTTTTGAGTCGTCATCACTCCTGTACAGAAGGCGTAATGGTTTGGGAGCCATATTATGGAACTTGCGAGCTGCAGTTTGTTTCATCAAAGATGAATGCAAATGTCTACAAGTCACATAGTGTTAAGGGTATTATCAGTTTGTCGGAAAGTTTGTAACGCATTAAAGGAGGCATCGGAGACCCCATAAAGTATATATATTATTGATCAGCTCGACGAGACGAATCGATTTAGCCATGTCCTTCTGTCTGTCTGTCCATCCGTCCGTCTGTCCGTCTGTTGCAATGCGTTTTTCTCGGAAAGTTTTAAAAGATATTGACCTGAAACTTTAATCTTAAGCTTTTTGTGTTCCTAGGCAGTTTGTATGGCAGAACCAAGGTGCCACGCCCACTTTTAGGTATAGCCCCCCATACAAACTTTCCATTTTTTTCGATTTTTTTGTATGAAAATACATAGTTATTATTTATGAATGTTTTGACTACAAATCGGGTAAAAACACTTTTAATCCAATATACATCCATCCAATATCAGATGAAAGGTGCCACGCCCATTTTTAGATATAGCCCCCATGCAAACTTACAATTTTTTTTCGATTTTTTTTTATGAAAATTGTTATTATTTGTAAATGTATTTACTACAAATATGGGTAAAAGCACTTCTAATGACATCCAATTTCAAAAGAAAGGTGACACGCCCATTTTGATATGGCCCCTATTACAAACCAAGCGCCCATTTTTCAGATTTTGTATGAAAGTAGTTCTTATTTATGGATATATTCACTCCAATCTGTGTAAAATCACTTCTACTGTTATCCTATGAATATGTTTCCGATATGACAAGGATCGAGCCACTATAACATATAGTCCCATACAAACTCACCTTCTATTTTTTTTTTTTTTCAAGAAAATGCATAAAGTTTCGAGTGGCGGGTATTTGAGCTTCGGTGCTTCCGAAGTTAACGTTCTTGCTTGTTTTTTTAAGATTTCTTTAAACTAATTACAAGCTGAGCGCTTTAGAAATAACTTAAGTGAAACAGTAGAAAAGTTTCTATGTCCGCTATGCACTTTAAAACCATTCAACCGATGTGTCCCAAACCAATTTCATTTGAAAGGCAATAATGTAAAGATGATTCAAGAGCACTAATACAATGCTTAAGACACGTTCAGTACATGCATGATGATGATTTTCGACAGAACATTTTTTTTTAAAACGCGCAAATATTCATAAAGTCATAAGCGCGCTGGTATTTTTTAGTGCTTTTTTGTACAAACTGGTGCCACGCTTAGTGTGTTTGGAACCAAATTGGCAGAGAGAGCTGCAATCAGGAGTATAATAAACACCAGAAAAACGTAAAGCAAAATTTTTTTCAGAAATAATCTTTGATTTTTTTTTTTTTCTTCAAAAAAAGTATATTTATTTATTTTCAAATGTGAAGCAAAAAAAAAAAATTTATTAAAATTTTACTCATTTTCATGTCAGCAAATACCAATTTGGATCTATCCAGTTCCTCTCCAGAGCTCACACATTCCCACATAACCGTCTGCACCTCGTTTCATTCTGGCAGCAGAAATTCCAACAACAAAAGTCGTCAACAAAGCAAAATATATGAAAAAATTCATACTAAAACTTTTTTCCGTTTTGGTATCTAAACTAAAACTTAAACGGTTTTTATAGTTGCCGTCAATGACAAAAAAAAAAATCGAGCATACCTAATTAAATTCAAAAATATTTAGTGGAACAGCATTTAAAAAATTTTTGTGGTGAAACGAATGAGATTACATGGTGCTGGGTCTTGGAATTTCTGAGGAGATGGGTCTTGAATTCAAAAATCCACGTCAGACAATGCTCTCTAAAAGATGACGTGGAGCAGTTCGTGTATTTCTGTTGCGCGTGGTTTTGGCTGCAAAAAAAAAAGAGTGCCAACATTAAAGAGCTTCGATTGGATTACATACGAAAGAGCGGACAGACGGACATAGCTATATATCAACAAAAAAAAAAAATTAAAAAAAAAAAAACAAAAGCTTCAACAATATCTCTCGTTTCTTTTAACTCTTTAATAATTTAGCTAGTAAAATTTTGTCATTTCATAGTTTATTTTTCAACCAAAGAAATCATTTATTTAAGTTTAATTTCTATAGAACAAAAAAAAAAAACTACATAGTCACACACACACACACACACACAATCTCTATTACCACTCAAGCAATGTCAATAAACGCATCAAATTGTCGAAACCAAATGTCACATTCTTAGCTTTGACTTTCACTTTTGAAAAAAAGATTTTCCTTGCCTTCATTTTTTTTTTTTTTATATTTTTTTGGGTCTGACTTTGTGCAGTTTCACTTTTCAATTTGGAAAAGTGCCAAGTAAAAGTGATTACTTGGCACTCTGGTGTATACCGCAGTCATCTTGAAAGCACACACAAATCCTAAGGGCATTTCTATAGTATATATTATATAAACTGCACTACTTATATAGTATATCAGTGCAGAGTACAATTTTACAAGATGATTTGTAAGAGAGTAGAGCGAACATCTTAAGAAATCTTAAAAACGAAATAGAAACTATGCCAAGGCAACTACTACAAACTTAAGTCGGGTCGGTGAACGACAAATATTAGCCAAACACTTTAAATAAAACTAACTACATATATAGTAGATAACTATCTATATAGATAGTGTATTAAAAATACATAAGCAATGCCTTCGTTATCCTGTTTAATGTTTGTTGTACACTCTAGAATTGCTGTTAATAACACAGTTAAATCGTATTAAATGTTATTAAGTATACGCCACGTGTACGCCCACTGACTCTCAGCATGTGTGAATATGTATTTGCATGAGGCATAATCTGTTTGGTTTAATCTGTGGTAAAACTAATGTGCACTTGATGTAAAATCAATTTGGTTTATACACATACATACACACAAACACTGTGAATATATGAAGCACTTCTTCAATTATATTTAAGAGTCTATAAAAATTTAAATAATTTTTTTTACAAAATTTTATGTCATTTTGATGAAAAGTGTTTGTAAATTAATTAAATTAAAAATTTCCAAAATGTGCATTTTGCGCAGAAATTCAATTTATTTAGGCTGGCTGAAGTAGCCTTAAAAAATAAAATAAAAATGTGTTGCATACTTTTAGGCTTGCTGTTGTTTACTGCAAATTTGATTAAAAGATATTGTATCTGTAGCTAAAATTTGTATCTTTTCTAGCAAAAATTGTATGCTGCAAGTTTTTAAAGAATTATTTTTTTTTTTGTAAAAGTTCAAATTAACTCATATGCTGCGTTTATAGTCAAAAAAAAAACACGCAAAATTTAGTTGTTGCGCATATTTTATAAAAGTTTTTTTCGTTTGCGACGTTATTAACGTGAGATAATTTAAGACTTGAAAAGATATATTTTAGCATAGCAGTCTGAGGCATATATACTATATACATACTTTATATATGAATGTAATTAATCCATACGCGACAGCGCTAGAAAGTTTTGTGACAAATAGTTGGCATAAACTTTTTTTTTTTTTTGTGACAGCTTAGCGTAGTCTGCTCTTTGATATATATGTATGAGTGGCGTAGTAGTGACACTTTTCAAAGTTAAAGTTTAATTAAAAGTAGCGCAAAAAAAATGACTTCTTAAATAGAATGATTTAAGTTTAAAATCTCTACATACAAAAATAAGTCCCAAGTTTTGTTGGTGATCGATGGACGCGAAAACTACTGAACGGATTTTCACGAAATTTTGCATGTGTGTTCGTATTCACACAAGGATGGTTTAAGGCAAAAAAAAAAATTGTAAAATGTAATTTTGACCCTGGGCCTAATGGGGGCCTTGAAACTGGAAAACCCATATCTTTGGAATGAATAGACGTAGAGGCTTGAAACAGGGCTCATTTGAAAGATGGTTAAAAAACCATTACATTGATTCTAAAAAATCGATTTGAGAATTTTGGAAGGACCGATGAAATTCAGTAAAGCAGTATTCAGTGATTTAGCCCACGGTCTTTCAATCAGAGATCCATGCCATTGATGTCTTCGTTCTCCACCTTTTGAACAACAGTCCAAGGGGGCTCTATTACTATATTTTCGGACAATCAGGCGGCTGTCAGAGCGCTAACCTAGTGGAACTTTTCTTTCAAATTAGCTATACAGTGTTACGACACTCTTCAGCGTCTATGCGTAGAACGCAAAGTCAACCTATGTTGGGTTCCTGGTCATAGAGGCATTGAAGGAAATGAAGTAGAAGACGAACTTGCCAGGATAGGTTCGTCAACCCCTACGATCGGCCCTGAACCTTTTCTTGGGCTCAGTTGTGCCTCAGCATCGCGCTCTATTGAGAAACACTTCAGAGACTCGATCTCTCAATATCTATCTCGGTCTTCGGCAGGCTAAAAAACTTACTCTGCCAATCTTTCCTAAAACTAATATTCATCCCAGACGTTCTGTACTAAGACTACTTACGTGGTACCTTTCGGGACACAGAGTCCTGAGATTTCACCTGAATAAAATGGGTATGTTCTCCGAAACGGAGTGTAGGCTCTGTTTAGAAGATGACGAAACCAGTTGACATATTCTGTGTGATTGCCCAGCTTTGGTTAGATTAAGATTCATGCAGTTTGATCACTGCATCATAGCCCCTGAGCACAACATTCTCAGTCTCATCAAAGCATCAAAAAATGTCCTTAGTCTTACAAACCACAGCTGGGTTTGGGTACAAAAGATCTACATATAAGGTCGCAGTACTCGTTTTTTCTGTTCAGAAAGCTCGCCATGTCTGCACTCCGGCCTTAGTGCTGTGTTTTGACACCTGAAAGTGCCATGCGCCCTTAATTTCACTTCAACCACTTGCTTGGCTTTCGACTGCGGTCCAGATACTACTTCAGAATTCAAAATGTATCTTTAATTGCTCCACTGCAGTTTTATAAACTCAAATCTCTAAAGTTTATCTTGATAATAAATTAATTATTTTTTCATAATTATAATAAACTTTTTAATATTCTGAAAATTTTTTACAATTTTTTTTTATTTATTTTTGAATTAAACGCAAATAAAACTCTCTCTCTCAAAAATTTATAGCGGAAATATGTGCAATGGATGATAGCTATAAAAGAAAAATTTAAAAAAAAAACTCATAAATTTGAATTAAAAAATAACTAAAGAGCATTAAAGCTTTGTTGCTTACATATCTTCATGAGCAAAACGCAATGCACCCACCAAGGCAGTCAATGGTTCATCGCCAGTGCAAATTTTATAAACAACTGAAAACAGATTAAATCTAAAAAAAATGAGAAAGCAATTAATTAAACTTTTTTTTTTAATTGCTAAAAAAGGAAAACCCACTTTTCCACAAGACCCTTATTAGCGAGCATTGTAAAAATCATTTCAGCTGTTATTGGACCCAACGGTTCATGACCTTCGACAATTAAATATTCCAATTCACAAAGCGGTTTACCAGATTTAACAAACGTCTCAGCCAGTTTACGATTACGATTGGCATAACACGATGTAATGAGATCCGATAAGCCGCTTGGCTCAAAAACGTAGACATGCGACTGCCCGGATAGAAGACATCAACGAAATGTATCATTTCTAAAAAACCGCGACGTATAATTCCAGCTTTTGTATTTTCATTCAATTGCATACCATCGGCAAGACCAGCAGCGAAGGCAATGACATTCTGAAATAGAAATATTTTCGAAAAGCATGCATTAAAAAAACTCCATACGAGACTTACACGAAGTGTAGCACAAATCTCAACACAATCTGTATCATCGGTAACATCCACACGAAATGTATCCGATTTAAAGATATTTTGCAATACACGCGAATAACTCTGATCACGACAGCCAATTGTGCCCTCGCAATAACGATTTTTGGATATTTCATGCGTCAGATTACAACCGACAAGTACCGAACAGGAGATCTATTTAAAGGGAAAATATTTTATTTATTTTTTTTTAAGTAAAACTACGGCTGAGACCTTTAAGCTGCGCTGTATTAGCTGTGATATGAGCACCACTTGTCCATCATCGCCACGTTCGAAACCCTTGATTAGCGAGACCGCATGTGCTGTGGGTTTGATTTTACCGAGTAACGATTTACAAACGCTCATAACAAAACTTGCCGGTATAGCAAAAATAATAACATCAGCATTTTTAGCTGCTTCCAAGACATCAGGTACAGCAATCTAAATTAAAACAAGCAAGAACGTTAAGAAGCACCGAAGCTCAAATACCCACCACACGAAACTTTATTCATTTTCTTGAAAAAATAAAAAAAAATAGAAGGTGAGTTTGTATGGGACTATATGTTATAGTGGCCCGATCCTTGTCATATCGATAGAATATTCAAAGGATAACAGTAGAAGTGATTTTACACAGATTGGAGTGAATATATCCATAAATAAGAACTATTTTCATACAAAATCTGAAAAATGGGCGCTTGGTTTGTATGGGGGCCATATCAAAAAATGGGCGTGGCACCTTTCTTTTGAAATTGGATGTCATTGGAAGTGCTTTTATCCATATTTGTAGTAAATACATTTACAAATATTAACAATTTTCATACAAAAAATCGAAAAAAATGGTAAGTTTGCATGGGGACTATATCTAAAAATGGGCGTGGTACCTTTCTTCTGATATTGGATGGATGGATATTGTATTAAAAGTGTTTTAACCCGATTCGTAGTCAAATCATTCATAAAAAATAACTATTTTCACATAAAAAATCTAAAAAAATGGTAAGTTTGTATGGGGCTATATCTAAAAGTGGGCGTGGCACCTTGGTTCTGCCATACAAGCTGCCTAGGAACACAAAAGCTTAAGTTTAAAGTTTCAGGTCAATATCTTTAAAACTTTCCGAATAAAACTCATTGCAACAGACAGACAGATGGACAGACGGACGGACATGGCTAGATCGATTCGTCTCGTCGAGCTGATCAATAATATATATACTTTATGGGGTCTCCGATGACTCCTTTAATACGTTACAAACTTTCCGACAAACTGATAATACCCTTTACACTATGTGTGGCGGGTATAAAAGTTTTGAGTTTTAACTTGGTGACCCGCGCACTTGTTCTCACAACTTTTTATTATTTGATGCACAACAGCGCAGTTGAGCGACAAATTTTTAAATGCTCTCTTGCGCGAGTTGCCATATTTTGATAATTTTTTTTAATTTTCTTACCACATTCTTTGGCAGCTTAAAACCGGGCATATATTTGACATTCTCATGCGTATGATTTATTATATCGGTTAACTTACGTCCATCGACAAGTTCCTCGTATACATACATATACACCTCATCTATAAATTGCTCCGATTTGGCTGCATTCTCACCAATGTTACGTGCTATAGTTGTAGCCCTGAAAAATGTTATAAAAATTTAATAATTTATTTCTTGATAAATTAATTACGTTTACCAATTTCCGGAACCAATTACAGTAATACTAAATCGTTCACCCATTTTTTTTATTGCTTAAATATATAAATAAACCTTTTTAAAGATAATTTCAAAGTTGGCTTTCATTCAATAAATATGAAAATAATTGACAAAAAACTCCAAAGAAATTTAAAAATTTTTTAAAATATTTTAACATAAAATTTTTTTACCAAGTATAGCAAAGCCAAATCTAGTAACATCGACAGAGTTCGAGAGACTTTTACGTGAGAGCCTGTCGTAAAGACTCGATCCCACGGTGCCGAGCACAGCATTGGTAAGCACCAAGTAACGCCCCCATATATATTGTAAACTACAGTTACCAATTTCGAATTTTACGCAACATCTCTCCTTGGCGAAGTGCGAGGCCTATCTAACACCGCTGCTGATCTCTGGATCACAGCAACCGGTTGTAATGGATAACTCCACCCCGAGTTTACGAATAAGCTCTATTCGCATATGTGTGTTAAACCACAGCCACCACTATGCTCTCCGAGGGGACACATCACTGGTAAGCAACAGTAATGGCCACCTGACCACCCAGTTTAAGGACTCCGGTCACAACTCGTATCCGCCAATCAACAAACCATTATGATACTTCCAACTTGAGTTCCAAACAACTACAGGCTTGGTATGCGCCGACGACTAAAGGTATAACTCTTGTGAGTAGCAAGATATAGACCAGTGTAAGAAACTTACACCCGTCTGCAGTTGAATCCAGTCTAAAAGCACGGACATGGGCAAATCAAGTCTTATTCAATACCTCTTACGCCATAAGGCGGCAGTTTTATGATTGAGTCATAACCGTCCGAGGACGGCCAGTTATACCCCTAACAAAAATAAGTATCATCGGCAGTGAGAACCGATACGCTTAGAAAGAACAATGTATGTGAAGTTCTTCAAATTGGAGTTTAATAGCAACTTTTTCCATTCCGGCATTTTATTCTTTGGAGCTCCGATCTGAAGCAAAAATGGTAAAAAGTTTAATTTTGTAAAAATTTGTTTTTAGAAAATGTTTAATAATTTGGTCAAATATTGTCAAATTTTTCCAATTAAACTGTCGTTTTATTCATAAATTAAAAACTGTGTACTACAGATGTCGCTTTCAAACGAAATAGTATAACCATACATCAAGAAAGTTGAAAAATTGAAAGAAAGAAAAAAATCACTGTTTTTGTTTTCAAAATATATGCGCATAGCATTTGAAATATCATAATATTATATACATATATGGTTCGAAAGGTCTAAGTTTTTTTCTATACAAAACTGTTTTAAAATTAAAAATCGATTCGATCATTACTGAGTTATTTTCACATAAGTCAAAAGGGAGATTTTTTTTTTTTAATGCTGTTTTTTTTATTTGCAATCAGTCCCTAAGGGGGCCTATCAGCGAATTGTAATGCATAACATTGACTTTCTATAAAGTATTCCATGACTTGAGAGTTGTTATTGGGGTTTAAAAAGGGGTGGGGGAGTGATGGAGGAGGATTTAAAAGTTTATGTGTGTGGCAAATCCAGGGGTGTAACCTCTTTAGTCGCCGAGTCGTTGTACTGTTATCCAGCAGGTTTATGGCCAGAGGGTTGACATGGTTGTCCAGTCTATCCAGATATGCCTTAGTGAGCCTAGCCACCTCCTGGCTTATGCAAGGGACTTCTAGTTCCTGGTGGATTTCTGCATTGGTATGATATGGGTGCGCCTCAGAAATAATGCGCAGAACCTTGTTTTTGGAAGACTTGGATTCTTTCCCTGTTGCTTCTCTTTGCAGTGCCCTAGAGTGCTATGCCATACGTCCACATAGGTTTACGTATGGCTTTGGAAGGAGGAGTTTGATGGTGGACCTTCTATCTAGCAGCCACAGATGCTTGCGCAACCTCACGTTCAATTGGGAACGTTTTTGTGAGAGATGACTACTCCAGGCCTAAGTACTTTGCAGTAACGCTGCTGGGTATGGCAACGCCATCCAGACTGACGGCAGGGCAGTCTCCTCTTCTCAGGGCAAACGTAATGTGTGTGGATTTGTCTGGGTTGACTACGATATTCCAGCGTCTTAGCCATGTGTTAAGGCGGTCCAGCTGAGTTTGGATTATGCTGGACGCCACGAGTGGGGACTTATCATTGGCTAAAAGGCGGTGTCATCGGCATAAATGCCAGTAGGCATTCTAGGGTTGCTGATGGTTGGCATATCTGCTGTATACATTGTGTATAGCATCGGGCCCCTTCCCTGTGGGACTCCAGCTCTGACTTCTCTTATTGCTGAGCTCTCCTCGCCGCATTTTTCGTAGAAAGATCTACCAGTTAGGTAAGATCTGAGCAGCATATAGTGAGGGGCTGGTAGCGCAAGCTTCAGCTTGTAGAGCAATCCTCTAAGCCAAACCCTGTAAAATGCTTGCCTGACATCTAGAAAGACGGCCGAGCAGTATTCTTTTTCCTCAAGAGCTGCCAGAATTTTGTGAACGATCCTATGGCACTTCCAGTATTGGTCGAACTCTACGCAAAAAGTAGTCTCTCAACCACTTTGGAGAGTACGGCCAATAAGCTAATCGGGCGATAGGAGGCGAGATTGGCTGCAGTTTTCACAGGTTTTCGGATCAGTATCACCTCGGCGCATTTCCACTGGGTGGGAAAATGTCCTAGCTGGAAACATTTGTTGAAGATTTTGAGGGAGACTAAATTAGTTAATATAAGTTTTTATGGTTGCTACAGGTTATGAAGTTTCCAGAAGAATCAAATCTATAAATTTTTGTTGCGCTTAGCATAAAAAGAGACCAGAATTTTATAGAAAACAAAAATATTTTTTTCATAAAAAAAATTCAAAGTAAATATATGCACAATATGTAGCCTTAGGTATTTATTATTATTTTTATGCGAAATATAAAATTTTAATATAAATTTCATGCATTGCAGCGCATAGACAAAACAAAATGCTGATGAACCCATTCCATAATCGAAAATGCGAGAAAGTGTAAAAGTCAAACCTAAAAGTTGATTATGCAGCTAACCAAGTATTTTATTATTATAATTAGTTTATTACATAAAACAAACACAAAGTTAGATAAATAAAAGCAGACACTCGTTGTGTGTTTCATGTAGATACACACACACATACAAAGGATATAATAAAACAAATATGGCAAGTTAAGTAGACAAACAGCATAGACAGAACAGAACATTTTATTGCTATCTCTTTCGTTAGTTTAATAGGATAATACATCAGCATTTTGACAACACATACTCAAATATAGTTACGCCCATTAAATTTTACCACGTGTTGTTGTTGTTGGTATGGAAATTAGGATGCAAAGGACAATAAACAAAGTGCCAAACGGACGGCAGTTTGAGAAGATAGATTGCTTTTAAGGATTTATTTTTGTACAACAGAAACAGGATACAGCTAAACAACAACATGTGTTGACATACACAAGAGAGATAGCAATAAAGATTAAGTGAGAGAGAGAGAGAGAGAATGATAGATAGTAAATAAAATAAGTGCAACGCAACTTAATTGGTATTTATGACTACTTAGCAACTTATAAGAATCTTATACACAAAAAAATATTTCAATTGGAAATATTTGCTTCTTGTTTTTTTTTTTACAGTGTACACACATGTCAACGCCCAAACAAAATGTCGGCTATACGCAAGAAGATCATCTACCAATTAGCACTGTGTCGCTAATTATAGTAGCATGCGAGAGAGAGAGAGAGCGATCGCACTTAAGATACAAGATACATTTGCGTATGAGATACAAGATACATTCTCGCTGTTATGTATGTATTTATGTATGTACTCGCAAGATCAGCCACATTTAATGAATGGATTTTTTCTTCAACACACACATTTTCTTGAATATAATTTCAGTAGTCAGACGACTTTGGCATAGTTTAGTATCTCGACAATAATTAACGTAATTAACTCGTTTATGTGTTCTATGCGATAATTTAATTACCGCGTAGCGCAGCCAGCCAGCCAGCCAGGCAGGCAGGATTGCCAATAAAAAAATAAAAATAAAGAAATGCGAATTTAATTCAATCAGTGTCAAATAGAAATAGTAAAAGTACGAATACGCTGATCTTTGCAGCGCCAAAATAACTCAATTTAATTAAGTGAAAACCAAAAAAAAAAACAAAAAAAAGTGAAAATTATTTCTTAAAATAAACAAAAACAAAATGCTAAACTATCAACAACAATTGCATACCTTACCCGTCGGCAGTTTGAGCAGTAATGCAACAAATTTTTATTATGCCACACCAACAACAACAACATCCACATGTACTACAGCAGGACATCATCAAACAAATCCTTTACATACGCATCCTGCAACAAGTTTACATAATTTAAATTTATCTTATGCAAATGCTGAACTTGCTGCACAATATACAAAGGATAAATTAGATTTAAAATATGCTGCTGAAACAAAAACATCATCCTTAAATCGTTTTTCTGTTAATAATTTAATTGAACTGAAACAGGATGCATATGTGAAACATAAAATGTTGCAAGAATTGAATAATAATTTTGGTTAGTATTTTTAATTAATTTATTAATAAATTTTAAAGATTCTGGAATATAAATTAGAGCTTTATGAATTTCCTATAAATTTCAATATTTTTCAAAAAATAGAAAAATATTTCTTTTTAAATCCTTCGAATTTTATACACAATTTTTTATAAATCGATATATCTCTAGCAGCTTAGCACATTAACATCTTTAATGCTATCTTTGATTGAGCATTAGAATCTTGTAATTTTTTTTAAGATCTGCGGATTCCAAAGTAGCGACGGATGAACTACTAGTTTCGCTAAAGCTGCTGCCTCGACACGAAGTAGTAAAAATTACACATTAAAGTCTTGCCTATATTAATTTCATCGTCTGCTTGTAAAATCACGCTTTCGAATAAGGATTCGTTTCCAACTCTTAAATTTTTAATCAAGAAAGAACTATCCTGTCATTCATTATGAGATTAGAGATGGGTTTCGGGTAAGAATTCTGCGGGTTCCGCTGGTTCCCAATTACGTTTAGTTATGAAAACCCAAATATTTGTTAAATTAGTTTTGATTTATTAAAAGTAATCGGAACCCAGTGAGACCCGCGGAATACCCGCCAGACGCTCATCTCTAACTGAGATTATTAATAAATCTGCATTTTTCACATGTCTTTTTTGATCCCGAAATAGTATCGGTTAGCAGGATATGTCTCGGATGATATTGTCACAGTACCCCAGTTGATCATGAAATTGTGCTGCCTTTGCTGAAACATATTTATTATTTCGAGAACCATAGACTGCGGCACCAGGAGAGAGTATTAGAGAAAGTGACCCAGAGGAGCACTGCTTTTCTAAAACTCTCTTAATACACTTTTCATAAGCCCATTTCCATCTACCCTACCATCTATTTAACTGTCAATTTCACATACTCGTTTCAGTATGGGTCCTACTTTTTGGGTTTAACTCCATATAGATATGTGTATCTATTGGTTTGGTGTATTATATGCGAATTTAGTCTGCATGGAGACTTTTTGTTCTAGAAAAAAGGGCTTAAGGGGCAACCGTGGTTGTAAATTTCAAATTATCGATTTCATTATAGCATTTTTTCGAAAATACAAGATTTCAGAAATATGAGTAGAAAGTTTAATTATGAAATTTCTGTTTCTGATGAACCAGATTGCTAGGTCACCGCAAATCATATTTTTTGGGAGGACGCTACTTTGACCGGGCATAACTCGAGATCTTTTTAACATTTTCAATTATTTTTTTTAATCAAAGCTTAAATTGTGTAATTTTATAAAAAAAAATCGTTTTTGAAAAAAAACAAGGAAAAACGTTAACTTCGGTGGAACCGAAGCTGAAATACCCGTTACATGGGCGTGTCGTCTTGGTTTTGACCCTGGATGACCAAAAAAATTTTTTTTACCCAATTGGGAGCGAGTACATTCATAAATAATTACTATTTAAAAAAAAAAATCGAAAAAAATCGATAAGTTTGTATGGGGGCTATACCTAAAAATGGGCGTGGCACTCTCATTTTCGAACTTAACTTAGTCGTTGCCGAGAAAAGCTTAAGTTTAAAATTTCAGCCCAATATCTTTATATCTTCATCGAAAAGATCGCATAGCAACAAACAGACGGACAGACAGACGGACATGGCTAGATCGATTCGTCTCATCGAGCTGATCAAGAATATATATACTTTATGGGGTCTCCGATGCCTCCTTCAATGCGTTACAAACTTTTTGACAAACTGAATATACCCGTTCACACTATGTGTAACGGGTATAAAAATTAATGGTTTAATTGGAAAAAATCATAAAAAAAATAATTTTTTAGCCATACAACCAGGGCTACCCTTAATAAAACGAAATCCAAAACTTGCCGTTGAATTGTATAGGACCCACGAAAAATAATTACTCGTTTTAAATCAAAATTGGAATATTTTCAATAGGGTCTAATATGTTTTATCCACACCAAAGGATCTAGTGAGATCCGGTGGGTTTTACAGTATCTAAGTTTTATCTTTGGTGATTAAATCTCTTATAATCTCCAAGATAATCGATTTCATACGACATACGAATAGATGGACATAACTATTTAAACTCAGATTTCTTTGTTGATTAAGAAAAAAATACTTTATGAAGTTTCTTTAAAATACTCTTCCCCTTCGATTGCAGAGGTGCAAAGAAATATATTTGTAAAAGGTTGAAAAAGTGTTCCGTACCCATGAACCCACGAAACAATTTTCAAAAAAACCTTGGGATTTTCTACTACTACATTTTTGATGGTGACTATTAATACAAATATAGCTATCATAACTATTTCAAGAAGTTGTAGCTAGTTTTTTTTTCTGTAATACTGAGGGGGACTACCCTAAAAATATAGAAATAAAATACTTTAAAGTTTTTGAAACGTAATAAAATTGTTAAAAATATTTTTCAAAATATATTTGAAGTGTTCTTCGGACTTGAGAATGTACATTCTAGATTTTGAATTTTCAATTTGAAATTAAGAAACTTAAAATTGTTTGATCGAAATGTTATGTTTTAAGAAAGCTGCTGTCATTTATTTTTCTATTTTCTATTAAAAAAAATATACCCAAATTATGGCAAGGGTGTTAATTTGTCAAAACTCCACGACTTAGTTTATATTTCCAAAAGAAACTCTAAACAGTAACTAGCCTCTAGCATATGCCACGCCCAGCTAGTAACACAAACATATTGCTCATTGCTAAATGATATTCTGACATAACACAAGAATACCATAAACTATCCTCCAAAAATCAAACTCGTGCTGGGTTACGTTGCACAATATGCGTCTACTGTGCTACTGTGTTGCGGTTATGTAAATTAGTTTCCAAAGATGACAATCCTTGGGCTAAGATTTATTTTCAACTCGAACATGTATGTATGTCCTGCACGAATACGAATACGTTGCGCAGGACAGCCTAGCAAAGCAAACACATGTTGCCATGTCGCGTTAACAATTCCGTTCCGTATTGCGTCGTCGTCGTTGTTTTTTTTTTTGTTTTGCTTGTTGTTCTGTTCCCTTGAGCCAGGATACATGCGGTTGACATTGGGCGGATCCAACAGTAATTGGTATTTATTGCTACTTAAATGCTTGAATACTGTTAGATATTTTCACCTCATATTTCAACAATTTAAGTAGGCACTTAAAGAGACAGCAAGATGATGGAACTATCGTATATAATATTCATAGGAATTTATTTCTCGGAGAAAGATTTAAGAAGCTGCGTTTTACATTGTTTGTATGGGAATTTTTTTTTTTTTTTTTTGTTTTTTAATGGAGAATTTATTTGGAAAAAAATAAAATCAAAATTGATATCATGAACCTAACCGAATACTTTTAAAGCTAATTAATCAAAACCACATCGTAGCTTCATATAAATATATTTCCTTTTTTCTAGAATTAAAATTAAAAAGACTCATTGTGTAATAATTAGGTTTAGATATGTTTAGGTAGCTCAGATGAACACTATTTAGGCCAAAATAGGCATTGGATCACAAGTTACCACCATTTTGTCACATTAACGCATTTAAAGGGTGTCCCAGAATTAACGCAAGTCCCAGAATTAACGCAGGATTTGCAGTAAAGTGCTGGCAACTCTGAAAATTAACCATTTGACAGACTTTTTTATACCCGTTACACATAGTGTGAACGGGTATATTCAGTTTGTCAAAAAGTTTGTAACGCATTGAAGGAGGCATCGGAGACCCCATAAAGTATATATATTCTTGATCAGCTCGATGAGACGAATCGATCTAGCCATGTCCGTCTGTCTGTCCGTCTGTCCGTCTGTCCGTCTGTCCGTCTGTCCGTCTGTTTGTTGCTATGCGATCTTTTCGATGAAGATATAAAGATATTGGGCTGAAATTTTAAACTTAAGCTTTTCTCGGCAACGACTAGGTTAAGTTCGAAAATGAGAGTGCCACGCCCATTTTTAGGTATAGCCCCCATACAAACTTATCGATTTTTTTCGATTTTTTTTTTTTTTTAAATAGTAATTATTTATGAATGTACTCGCTCCCAATTGGGTAAAAATTTTTTTGGGTCATCCAGGGTCAAAACCAAGACGACACGCCCATGTAACGGGTATTTCAGCTTCGGTTCCACCGAAGTTAACGTTTTTCCTTGTTTTTTTTTAAACTTTATGATTATTTACAATCTGTCTTATTTGACAGATGAAAAGTTTAATTCAAGTAGAAATGAAGCGTTACAAGATAGAACACGCTAGAATTTTAGTTAGGGTTGCCAGCAGTTTATTGCAAATCTTGCGTTAATTGTGGGACACTCTTTAGATAGGCTTCTGGTTTCGATCGTTGCTATTTCCGATGGATCATCTAAGAAAAACTTTTCCAAATGTTCGAACCTTGTTTTACTCTGAGCTGAGCAAAGACATAGAAGATATTCGTAATAGATTCTTTCTCATCTTCATTGCCACAGCTTCTAGAAAAAATCGTTAAAGAGAACGCATAGCCTATGAGACAGTGTCCCATGGTCACTGCTCACAGGTGGCTGGAAGGAAAAATAAGTTGACCTACGATGCCAAAACTTTTCATTGGTGCTCAGCGATTCCTTAGCACCCTATGAGACGGTAAATCGTAATTTTAAAATCGTAGCTGTTCATGTGGGGGAAAACGACCCCTTTTATGTGAATTTCAGGGATTCCCTAAAAAAAACATAATTTTTAACGATTAAAAATTTATATTTGTTCAAATATAAAATCATAATAATTATAATATTTATATTTTTATATTCATGAAAAAGAAGAGAATGCATTACTATTGACAGGAAAGAAAGAAGATACTTTGGCTTTAAGTACAATGGGATCAAAAAGGCTTTTGTGTTTAAAAAAATCGCCTGAGCCTATTGAGATTCCTGTCGAAAGTTTACATTCCTTCCAAGTTCAATCGGGTTCTTCAGGACAACAAATGAAACAATTAGCTACTTTCATTCGAGCAAATGCTGGTCGAAAGTCAATACCTGCTCATTATTCTAAACAAGTTGCGGAAAGGGCTAGAGTTTTGACAAATTTTTATAAGTATGAGATATTGGATTTTGATATTGAAAAAGTGAAGTTCGACAGAAAAGACCTGTAGTGTGGTGTAATGCTGAAGAAATACTGGAGGAGGTGATACAGAGGAGAAATTTAGTTGGTAACTATGTTGTCAAAATAATGGCAGGTGGTGGACAGGGATTTTTTAAAGTGTGTATGACCATACTGCCAGAACATTACGTTTCTGATCCTGATCAAGCTGTAGACATTGTTCCAGTAAAGAGACAGAAAGCTATTAAATTAATAAGTGTACATAAGTTAATCATGCTGTGTATTGTGCCTCATATCAAAGAAAGTTATGGGAATGTGAAACAACTGTTCGACTTGATAAAGATCAATGACATTTCTTTCAAGTTCGTTGCAGATTTTAAACTACTTTGAATCATAAATGGGCAACAAACTGCCAGCGCTACCTTCCCTTGTCAATACTGCTTCGTCTCTTTAGAAAAGTTAAAAACGCGGTTTGAATTTGAGAATGATGAACAAGATCTTGTCGTGAAAACATACGGTGATTTGCGACAAGATTACAAGAAATTTATATCTCTTGGTGGCAATAAAAAACTGGCTAAATCGAATAACAGCACCATCAATCTTCCGCTGTTTAATGAGCCCGATGACATGCCTGTAATTGAAAAATGCGTAGTGCCAGAATTGCATATATTGCAAGGTTTAGTCAACCACATTTTTGGAAAGGACTAGTCCCTCTTTTGGGAAAAGAAAAAGCCTTAAGCTGGACGCAGCATCTAAAGTTAATATCAAAAAGTTATCATGGCGATTCTTTCGAAGGAAATGCCTGTAGAAAGATGTTGAAAGAACCTGATTTCTTATTAAGTCATGAAATTTGTTCTAATGTTGGAGGACCGCTCGCCCTAGTGCCTTACGTGTCAGCTGTCATAGCGCTCGATAAAATTGTTCATGATTGTTTTTCGAATGAGAGGCGTGGTGGGAACTTAAACATGCATATAACTGACTTACGAAAATCCCATGCGGCCACAGAAGTAACGGAAGCATTGAAGATTCACGTATGCCTTAAACACCTCGAACAATCTCTCGAGTTTTTGGAGCGAGAGGAAGGATTTGGTATTTGGTCTGAACAAGCTGGGGAATCGATTCATCGTGAATTTTTGAAGTTTTGGAACCGACGAAAACTGAATAATATGATGGACCCAAATTATGCAGTGAAGTTGAAGGAAGCTGTAGTAGATTTTTCATCTAAACATATTTGAAAATCTATATGGTATACTAATTACAATTATCTTTTTTAATCTAATGATTATTATTTACTAATTGCAAAAATTATTTAATAATAACATTTAACCTCATAATATCTTTTTTATGACAAATAAATTTAAAATTTTTTCTTACATGTTTTTCAAAAATCTTATCCTATGTTTCATTTCCATGCAGATATGAATATAACATATATATATATATATATATGTGTGTGGGTGTGTGTGCGTTTGTGTGTGTTTGTGTGTGTGTGTGTGTATGAATGCACGTTACTAACAAATGTTATTAATCATTAAAAATGAGGTTTTTTTTTAGGGAATCCCTGAAATTCACATGAACAGCTACGATTTTAAAATTACGATTTTCCGTCTCAGGGGGTGCTAAGGAATCGCTGAGCACCAATGAAAAGTTTTGGCATCGTAGGCTAACTTATTTTTCCTTCCAGCCACCTGTGTGCTATCAGTGAGATAATATCTGATCTATTTAGTGAAAGGATGTCATATGACATCTTACGATTGTAAGCAAGCCAGGTGATCCTGGATATGGCTCAAGTTATTAAGCAGCATGAAAATTGCTGGGGCTATCCCAACCAAGTCCTTCCCTGGAAGAATATGTGTCGTGATACATTGCCTAGCAAATTCCTCTGCTCTCTTCAATGTGACTGTGCTCTGGCACACAAATAAGGTAAATACTGTAGTGTTGAGCCATCTCGTTAAAAGATTTGCAACACTCTGTGATGGACTTCGATTTATTTATGAGAGAGTACAGCGCCTTGAGGGCCGCTAAATAGACATACATGTTCTAGAAGATCTGAGAAGATTCATCGATTCGTTAATTGCTATGATCACTGCCTGATAAACACTGACGTGATCAGGAAGCCTAAAGTATGTGTCAGTTTCCAGATCCTAGAAATGTGAACACCAAGCCAAATTTGTCTCTTTCAGTTTTGGATTCGTCATTATTTATGCTGATGAAGTTTTCTTTCCAGTCAAGGCGTTTCCTGAGCTGTGTTTATAAAATTTAATGGAACAGCAAGTCAAAATATGTCATCAACAAACTCCACCACATCTCAGACATTCCCAATGCTAAATACTGCCAAACTTTGCGAATTTTTTGATTTGTCTACAATTTTATATTTCTAAGCGAAACTAAATAAACAAAATTTTATACAATTGAGTTTAAGTTTCTAAAGGATCACAAATTTCAACAATAATTTTAACTTTCTAAAGCAACTTTCAAAATAAACTTTTCAAATAAGTTTTGCCTATTTCCCAGATCTTATTTATGGTTTAAAATTTGTTTTATAAATCTTTAAAAAAAAGTTTGCTACTCAAACTCTTTGCTTAAAACAATAAAAAAAAAAAAGTAAAAGTATATTTTTTCCAGCAAAACATAAAATTCCCCAAAAAAAATAGAAAAAAAAAAAAATAAGATACATTTCCGACACACTTGCAAGACAACAACTTCAACATTGTCAACATGACAAAACCTAATCAGATCTGACAGTAGAACGCTTCAAGGCGCATAGAATGTAAACGAGTAGGACGACTCGACAATCTTGCATATTTTTCAAGCGATGCAGAACGGAAAAGCGCATCTCATGAATTTTCTTCTTATTTTCATTGGATTTTTTTTTATGCGCCTCACGAGAATATGCCGCGAGAATTTTTATTTTCGTTGCGACTATCGCATTCAATTGAAGTTTCAGTTTGAGCTGAACGGATTGTAACATGTGCCACAGATACAGATACATTCTTAGTTAGTTTGAGATTTATCTTTAGTTTTTTATGTAAAAGTTTCGTTTTTATGCAACTTCTTAAAGAGTTTTTTTTTTTTTGTTACTCCTGGGAATTTTTCGGGTTGAACTGTTTTTTTTTTTTTTTTTTTTTCGATTTGTGTGTTCCAGCGTTGATCTATGTGCTGGCTGACTACTTTGACAACTTCATTGACAAATTGAGACAAATGTTGTTTTATTGTTGTAATTAATTCTGTAAAAGAAAAGTGTTTCCAAACAAAAAAAAAAAGATTTATTATAAAATAGTTCTTATCTGTTAAATATATTTAATATAAAAAAAAAAAAAAAAAACAGAAAATGACATTGATATGCAACAGCAAAGCAACATGGTTTTGCGCATGTCATAATGTTTGCCAAAAGAAAAATCTGTTCGCGCGCTTGTACATTTCAAATTATGCCGCCGTATGCAACGGAGGGACATACGGACGGATGTAGTATATAGATAGCCTTGCCAGTCATGTCGTTCCGTAGAGAAGAGATTCATGTTTATTTCATGTCACCGGAGACGACATGTCGCCTCGACCGAATGAGCAAGCAAGCGACCGACCGACCGACCGCCGGCGCTGATTGCCTTTAATGTTGACAGCCGCCAACAAGTTGACAAAAAATTAAAAAATATAAAAATAATAATAATGTATGAAGATGACATTGTCATATTTCAACGATATACTTTCGCGTTTGTATGTAATTGCCGCTTCAATAATGGCATGTTGTGTGTGTGTGTGTGCGCTTCTGATCCGCCTCTATAATTATTTATGTGTATGCAACGCGGTGAGTGCAGCACTCTTGAAATAACTGAAAAGTAGTAAATTAACACTCAATTATAAATCATTTGTATATTAAAGTTTAAAGCGTTTTTTTTTTTTTTTTTTGCATTGAAACGTTTAGGAAGTATTTACATAGCCAGCTGCGGAAATATTTCCTTGCAAAGTGTTAATCCATGCTATTTTTTTTTCACTTTTTCACTGCTTTACGTGCAGGTTTAGGGCGTAGAAACATCTTCTGGAATGCAAGCGATAATGTAAGCGATAATATAAGCGATAATGTAAGGGGGTAAGGCGAAGGGAAATTCTCCTGGATTGTAAGCGATAATGTAAGCGAACTTCCGCTGAAATGTAAGCGATTTTTAAGCTGCCAAAGACTTTCCGAATAATTTCTTTCTAGAATCTATAGGTACCTTGTTACCTAAGTCTGTAAATTCCCCCATAGCTGCTGGGGAGTGAAGCTGGTCTGTCGCTCTACACCGATGGGTCCAAGATGGATTGCGGTGTGCGGTCTGGGGTACACTCGGAGGACGTGGCAGTGAAACTATTCTTTCGTCTGCCTGATCTCTGCAGTGTGTTCCAGGCGGAGATCCATGCTGTACTTATTACAGCTGGAGATTCGGGACAGATCGGTTTTCATTTTCTCAGAAAGCCAAGCTGCCATCAAGGCGCTGGATACCCACATTACCAAATCTAAGCTAGTTAAGGAATGTAAAAATCTATTACATCTTGTTAGTCGCCACAACACACTTTGCCTGTCATGGGTCCCTAGACATAGTGATATTTCCGGGAATGAGCAAGCAGACACACTGGCTAGACGGGGTTCATCGGATGAATCACAGCCAGTTGCGGTTCAGATTCCAATGAGGATTCATTAGGAATTACTTCACCTTTTTTAGGCAATAATAAAGGGCAAAATATGAATAGCTGCAGGAAGGCTAAGCTTATTTGGCCCACGATTGACCCCAAACGAACCAGAAGTTTTCTGTTGAACTGCCGCAAAGATCTTTCGAGACTAACAGCCGCCACACACAGGGCACTGGCCCATCGGCGAACACGCGGCCAGATTACGTATCCTTTACAACAGCACATGCAGAAGTCGCTGAGCGATCTCTCTCTCTCTCTCTTATGTCCCTCTAAACTACGGTCCTTCCTTAACTGTACTGATTGGCTTTGATTCTCCAGAGCCTATCTTGTACTTAAGGCCCACTTCCGAGATGCTTTGGTGCAAGCAAAACGGCATTTATATGCTAATTGTGTGGGGAATATGGCCACCTCTATCTATCTATCTATACAAACGGTGCTCCATGAATTACTGAATAAAGAATAACAGACTCCAGGGTACTGTTTGGAAACTCATGGCCTTTTTAATACAGCTATAAACTCAAGAAGAAGTTTTATGATAGCATCCGGAGAAGCGGTTTACAGCATCTTTTTTAGTATTGTCAAAATCCGTTTGGAATTAAATTCTAATTGCTCGTTTACTCGTCTTTCTTGGGGAAAGGCTCTATAATTCTCTTAAAGATTATAACTTTCTATCATCTTTAGATTTTATGTTATTGTTGGGGAAAATCTACTGTTCTTCAATTATGTCGAATGGACCACACAGTACACAGCTCAAAAACTAAAAGAGATAAAAGGTTTCGACGGCTGATCCAATAAGGAGAGTGTGCTACCGATGTCGGCGATCGTTTAAGATTTGCAGTAATCCTGTAATAGATTTGCGTTTTTGGCAAATGCCAAAAGGTAATTAGCAGTGTTGCTGGACGACTCTTTGCAGTAACTCCTCAGCTGCAGATGAGGTGTTCCTGAACCTCCACGTTGCATTTTCAACATGCTGAACTATCAGCATACCTTCCAGCAGTCTGCAATCTCTGCATTAGAATTGCAGCAAATAGTGAGCTAGTTTTTCATTTGAATTTGTACACATTTTTGATATTTTTGAAAAATCAGTAAAGGCACTCGTCTCCTGATTGCCGTGTATTGTCTGTAGAGATTTTACAAGTCTGTCATTTCACTTTGAGGCAGTCCGACACCTTATTTTGCAAAACTGTCGACTATCTCGGGAACTGTACGATAACTTGGAATCCTGAAGAGGTGTACCTGCTTAGAGGTACTTAGAGTATCTACTGTCTTCCTGCTTGCTAGCACATTTCTGTAGCAAATAGTGTTCCCCAACAATGTCTTTAAAGCGGTCTGACTATTAACCAGAAATAGATGGAAACTTGCTTATTGGTAAATATTTCATTTGAAGAGCGCTGCATATTATGTCTTCAAGTTTTAGAGATACTAAGTAAGTGGGAAAGTAATTTCGAATCGGTTTTAGAGCTGTGATCCAAGAATGTTAAGAAAACATGTTCAAAATTTAATAACGTCGACATAGGGAGAAATAGTTTTCGAGAAATATGACAGCGGCAAAATTTTTGAAATTAACTATGAATAGTAAACTTCTCTGGAAAAGCCACACAGATAATGTAATTCGAAGATGCACTAAGGCCCTATTTGTATGCAGGAAATTAGCAGGAAAATCCTGCTAATCCCAAACCCCTGTACCATGCAAGAAACACCTGTCAACGTGAACGGAAGGGTCTCAACTTGCGCAGGGTTGGGTGTTGCTGGCCCAAGAACTAAACTATGGGAATCCCTGGGCAGAGATCTGCGCGATAAACCGTCGCGCGCAGATCAATATTGGCAGGAACTTTAATAACTGCGATATAGCAATACTGTCAGACAGTCAGGCAGCCCTTAAAGCGCTACAGTCAGACACATTAAAATCTAAACTAGTACAAGAGGATATAGCCACCCTAAATGTACTAGGGCAAAACAACAGGGTACAACTATTGTGGGTGCCACGACAAACAAGCATCCTAGGTAACGAGCAAGCACGCGCTCTAGCCAGAAAGGGGGCCGCAACTCCTCTAATAGGCCCAGAACCGTATTGTCCCATTGGAAGCCACACACTTAATGAAACAATACGTAATGATAGAAAACTTACCACTGGATTTTTTGGCAGGGCATGTGACAGGCCAAATTATTAATAGAGGGATCCAAAGCATTGGTTAAGCTGGATAGAACTCAGCTTAGGATCATAATAGGGCTCTTAACAGGTCACTGCAGACTTAAAAACACCTACATGTATACCCATTATATGTTGGTGTTTTTTAAGCTCTCCTGAGTGCAGATTCTGTGGTAGTATGGAGGAAACACCTATCCATATTCTGTCAGAAATAGAATGTCATTGGAAGTCACACACTCTCCTAAGAGCAGGTTAGAAAAACCGTACCTATAAAAATGATTAGATTCATTCAAAGAATTGGGCTAGAATCTGTAATTCAGCCAGTAAGGTTGTACAATATTCCTCTATAGGTAGCAGTAAAATTATCCCCTAAGATAATAATAATAATGAGAAAAAGTTCAAATGGACTTACTTCTAGTTTAAAAATTTATGTCAGTCATCAGATTCATAAACTTGAGCATTATTTTTTTTTTTTAAGTATTATTTTTTAAGTATTTCTAGTGGACCTAGTGGACTAAAAAACGGTCATTGAACCATACTTCCGAATAAATTTCGGAAAAGAGCATAAAAAAAAGATGTTTGTCGAAGAGAATTAGACTAAACTAACCGAATAGAAGAATATAAAATTAACAATTAAAAATATAAAATTAACAGACACCAAATCTAGACACAATACAAACAACTTAAAAAATAATAATAAAATACCAAATCATTCATTAATCAAATTAATTACTAAAATTAGCCTTAAAATCATCACATTCGAATTATGCGTTTTTAATTTGATTGCATTCAATATAGACTCGAGACATACGAAATAAACGCAAGTAGGCGTCTTCAGACAGAATCAAATAAATTTCTCCAAACACAACAAAAGATATTTTATGACTTAAGTAAAAATATAAACGCTTCTTCTACGCTATCAAAGAATAAAATTCTTTACCAAATGCGCAAATTTTTACGAGCAACTCTAGTGAAAATTTGTAAGAGAGGGCAAAAATTTAATTGATGCTGCACATAAAATTCGACTAATCGATAATTTACGACACACTCAATGTTGACCGTAAAAGTTGAAAGTTAAATTGTATTTATTATTGATTCCAAGAAAATTTCCGTAGCCGTCAAATAAATAAAAATTTTATGCTGCTATAATTGTTTTTTTTTTACAAATATCTTTTTTCCAGGAGCTTCATCGAGTACAGCAAATGAATTCCCAACGAGCTCCAGCAACAGCAGCAACAGCAACAATTCAACGTCACATGCACGAAAACCACGACGTAACCGCACGACATTCAGTTCGGTACAGTTGACAGCATTGGAAAAAGTTTTTGAACGTACTCATTATCCGGATGCATTTGTACGCGAGGAGCTTGCCTCAAAGGTGCATCTCAGCGAAGCGCGTGTACAGGTAAGTTGAAGTTTATCCAAGAAGCCAGACAGCTAACCAGGCAGGCAGGCAACTAAGTCAACATTTCGTTTTTTTTTTTTTTTGTTTTGTACATTTTCGACTTTTCCATTACTTTGCAGGTTTGGTTTCAGAATCGTCGCGCCAAGTTTCGACGCAATGAACGTAGCAGCATCTCAACTGGACGTCCACCGCTATTGGATAGCACACCACAACTTGTGCCACCCATAACAACTGCTCATACCAAATTTACAAATCTCAGTCATGCGGCTGCAAGTGGCGCGTATACATTGAATTTTCCGCCGCTTGACATACGTTCTTGTCATCAGAATTACACAAATTGTTATGGAGGATTTGGTGCTGCGCCAACTGGAACGACAGCTGCTGCTGCTGCTGCTGTTGGCGGTGGTGGTGGTGGCGTTTGTACGTTTTTTGGACCGCCGCCACCAAATTATTGTGTTGCAACGGCAAATTATAAGAATGGCTATCCGACGCTTTAGTATTTCTTTTTTGTAGTTTGCAAATAATAATACATTTTTTTTATGTATAATTTTATTAGTCAAATTAATTCTTAATTCTTTTTATTTTTCTTTTATTTAATTAAGTAAATTTTTTTTTTAATGTCTTTGATTTACATTTATGTTATTTTTTCTTAGAAAATTAAATTATTTAAACAATTTTAAAGAATATTTTAAATCTAAAAAAAGCTGTCATACAAATTAATTTAATTATTAAATGGTGCAATTAACAATTCAAGGTGATGCAAAGCACTTTTACGCTCTCATTATATTTGGTACCAACGTCATGCATATTTAAAACCAAAAGGTAAGCAAAGCAAAGCGGCTGAAAAAAATGTATCTCTATCTCCTTCGCACTCGCAAGACTAAATAAGAACCGAGCTTGCATTGCTAGGTACCAATGTTTCGCTTGATATTCCTAGCATTTCTGTGACATTATAATGTAAAGTGGAATAAAATACAACATTGAGGCTGGCTAGTACGTAGATCATCGTGAATGACAAGTGAATGACTAACCCGAGTGAAAAAAAGTAAGACCGCTCGTTCAGTATTGTTGGGGTTCTTATGAAGCTTAGATTTTTTTTTTTTTTTTTTTTTGGATTCATTATTCTTGCTTTTTCTACTGATAAAAATTAACTTCCTAATGTGAGGTGTCAATGCCTGACTAAGGTCTCGCATTCCCTAGTCACATGCGCTGTTCTCTCCTCTTTTTTGAGCACAGAAACTGCAATCGAGGGAGCCATGGTTCATATAAAATCGATTTCTGGCAAAAAAAAAAAAAAAATTAAATCGACCGAAACTAAATGAATTTTCAAGAAATAAATAAAATTTTTGACTGTAAAAAATTAAATTATAAATGGAATACTTTGAAACCCTTCAAAATTTGTTCCCAACTGATATAAAAACGTAAAATTTTGCTTTTGATCTTCAGTTTAAATAAGTTTTAAACAAATTCTCTCTATGGATTGTCGTGTACTTTTCGCTTTAATAATGATTTTTGTTGGTGCAATCTCAGCTGAAAGATTGACGGATGAAGGTGCATTTTATAAGTGCTACTACCCATCCAAGGGGTAACAAAACGAAAAAAGGATAGCTTTATTTAATGTTAAAATTTTGTATGAAATAATATTTTCACTTAATTTTCTTTATTTGATTAAACAAGTTGAAATAACAAATAATTTTAGTATTTTCTTTTATGAATTAAAAAAAAAAAAAAAAAGTTAAAATGACTTGTACCAAAAACCTGAGTTAAAGACACCTTTAAACTCTTTCATTAGACAAAAACAGAGATAAAACATTGGTTTTCAGTTTAGGCTATGGTAGTTAACTGTTTAGTTATGAGTCGATCTTTAGTACCGATTGGACTAAAGATTATAATTTAAACAGAGTCGTTGAAACTGGCAGACAGACAAGTAAACTTCAAAATTAACATTTTTTAATGCACCACGTAATCCCATTCGCATTGGTTTTACCTAAGATTTGTTATAATTAATTATGGATGCATTTTATTTCTTAAACGTTGAAAATTTAGCTTGAATTTTAAATGAAAAAAGTTCATTTTCAGTTTAAACAAAAACTTCAAAATGCACTTTGGTGTATATTTTATTTTTTTAATGGCTTGTCTTGGCGGAATCTTTGCTGCAAGATTGAAAAGAAATGCAGCGCCATATCTTTGGTGCATTGCAAAATGTGTTTTAAATTTTATGTAAAGATAATAAATAAAAATGGAGCATATTACAGGAAACTTATATAAAGTAAGTTTGGCTTATTTCAAAGAGTAAAACATATTGATAAAAATTCTTTACAGATAAGCATTTAAAATTAACAAAAATATAACTTCACTTCTTACTTTTAATAGACAAAAGAAGATTTTTATATAAGCTGTATTTTTTAAACTTAAATTTCTAACACACCTACCTAAACTTAACAAGAAAAAAAAAAAACACCTTGAACAGCAAACATATTTTCACATACTTTACAAACAAAAATTCGAATGCCAGAATATCTTTTCATACAAAATTTCAGTAAAAAAAAAAACAAAAAAAACTTAACTACAAAAAACTTTTTCATATTAGCTTTTTTGAAACTTTTTATCAAACTGTCGCAAGCAATTTGAATGTTTCTGACTACTTAACTTATTTAGTTAGACAATTATTCGTACAAAATTTCAAGACATTTAATACTTAAATACCTCTAAATACATCTGTTCATTTACAACTCACAAAACCAGACAGACAGACAGACGTATGTATTATGTTGTAATCTAAAACATTTTAGTTTTTGTGATAAATAAAACATAATTAAAGTCGAAATAAATAAAGTTTTCTTACTCGCATACAATAAAATGTCAGACAATAAAATGTGGCTAGCATAAGTTTGATTAAAAACATTTTATAGTGCTCTAATTTAATTTTATTACATATATATTCTTTTTAAAAAATAAACTTTCATTGACTTTATAACTTTTAGAAATTACAATATTTTATGATAAAAGTTTTCTTTTTTACATGATTTAACAAAAAAAATATTTTAAAATTCCAACTTAACTTCAAAAACTTTAACCTAATTTACACACCTATATGCATAAATATTTAATATAAAATATATTACGAACGCGCACCATATATACGATTCCATTCAATATATTGTTTTAGATCATCCTTAGAGACACTAGGACGCACATTTGTAAGTGCTGCTTGAAAATCTTCCATAGCAACTGGACGTAACTGAAAGTAAGCATGAAAAATTAAAATTAAAAAAAAAAAAAAAATGAATAAAAAAAAGTTTAAATTATAAATAAATAAATAGAAACTATAAAACTTACATTATTCGAATCGAAATTTTCAATTTGAGACATTGTAAGTGTTGCGCGTATTGGACCCATAGCTGCTTCACGACATAAACTATCAATATCAGCACCGGAAAAACCATCTGAGGCTTCTGCTATTTGCTGTACTTCAACGGAACTTAAATTATTGTCAACATTTTTAAGTAGTTTTATTAAAATTTCACGTCGTGCCGCCAGCTCTGGTAATGGTATATATAAACGACGCACAAAACGACGTCGCGCGGCATCGTCCAATTCCTGTGGACGATTTGGGGCGCAACAATAAATAAAATACGTTCCTCTTCGGCTGTAGCAGCGCCATCAAAATGCATTAGAAATTCGTTCTGTAAAAAATATTATAGTATTGTAGTATAAATAAATATATAAATCATTTAAAAATTAATTACCTTCAAACGTCTGGAGCTTTCATGTTCGGATTCAGAACGTTGTGATAATAATGAATCAATTTCGTCCATAAAGATTACCTTAGATGAAGAGTTAGAGATTGAAATTAATGTCAGGTAGAACTATATAAAACTTTATATCGATTGAAGAGAATGGAATGCACAATATCACTCTCTCTTTAGAACTTTGTAGTAAATTCAAACTTACAGCAGGTTGATGTTCTGCAGCAACAGTAAATAAAGCCTTAACAAGTTTTTCACCATCACCAATCCACTTGGATGTTAGTGTTGATGGTGTAATATTGAAAAATGTTGATTTTGACTGTGATGCAATACATTTGCCAATCAATGTTTTGCCAGTACCTGGTGGACCAAAAAGCAATATACCACGCGGTGGACGACGCAAACCAGTAAATATATCCGGACGTAATAAAGGATATACAACAGCTTCCATAATTGTTGTTTTGGCATATTCTAAGCCAGCAATATCACTCCAAGCTGTAAAGTGCATATTAACAATTGGTAACATAATTCTTTAATTATTTTTAAAAATGCACTTACCAACTGGTGCATACTTATGCATTATTTCACTGCGTATTACTTCCATTAATTTTTCATCAATATTTGTTGTAGCTGTGCTTGAATTTGTAGTATTTTCAGCTATTGCAACTACGTTGTTGTTACTTTTTCGCTCATTGTTTACACTAAAATATAAATATAATTAGTTTGTCTTATGAAAATGTTTTTTTTTTTTTTTTAATTACTTCTCTGTGCGTGGCACGGGTGATACATAATTACAACGTACTCCCAGCGTTTTCTTTCTAGGCGCCGCATCTACTGTTTTGAAGATGGGCGCTAGGCCAGCTGTATTCGCTTGTTTATTTTGCTAAGAAATTAAATGATTTAACTTTAGAAAGTATTAAAATTTTGTTTTTTTTTTTACCTTTGCTTGCTGCAACAGCAACATTTCACGTCCTGTACGAAATTCCTTAAAGTTATCCTCAACATTATATGCAAATGAGTTATCCAAAGCATCGTTTAAGCATTGCGATTGCGCAGGCGCAGCTTTCTAAAAAAGAAATTATTTTTAATATTTTTAAGTTTATAAATACGCTACAACTCTACCTTATTTTGTTGCATATATAACGCCGGTCTATAATCACCGCCGCGTTTAGCTGTTTCTGTGCGTGGATTTCGAAATTGTGCATTTGCTGTCATTTGCGGCTGCTCCACCTTGGCAGCGGCCACTCCATGTGTTGCTTCACGTATTTTATTTGAATAAAGATTTCTTAATGTTTGCAATGCCCTTTATTTACTTCATTACGCTGACACGATTCATAGAAACCTGCGCAATCTGGTTCTAACATTTTGCGCAGCTCTTTAGGCGCTGTTTGCGCTGTTGCCGGCTGCCGGTAGCGTCCATTTAACATTTTTAAAACATGATCGGCGCGTTCTTCTATACATTTATTGTCAATGCGTTGTAATTTTTTATAATGTTCTTCAAGTGCTGCAGTGCGCATTGTATCAGTGGAATTTCTAAAAATAAAAAAATGTAGCATAAAATTTATTTTAATATTCGCAAACTGCCTTCAGCGTTTCACTTACGCATGCATTTCTTGCAGCAATACAAACTGTTCACGCCATGCCTGTTGCCGTAAACTATTGCTACAATTTAGCGTATTCCAGATTTGCTCTGCAGCAGCATAATTATTAAGAAAAACTTTTTCTTTGTCCATTATTAAATGCGCTAAATTAAAAATTAAAAATTTTATATTGAAATGCGCGGCGATCGTTTGCAGTGTTGCCGTATCTAAAAAAAAAACCTAAACCAGTAAGCAAAGACTAAAAAATACCAAAAAAAAAAAAGAATTGAGCGCCAAATTTGAAATTTAAATTTAAAAAAAAAAAAAACATATTCTTTTATTTAAACATATTTTTGCTAATTTAATAGAATTTAAAATGAATTTGAATACATAAAAATAATAAAAATCTACTTTTTCAACCAAGCCAATACTTAAGACATTTTTTTGTTGTTTTTTTTTTTAAATAAATGAAATCCAATGCGATATTTATCATACTTTTTGACCATTTATTGACTCATTTATTCAATTTTCTACTCCATTCATCTGTCTAGTTAAAAATTTTACTTCGTTTGTTGCCTATTTAACCGGTTGCATCTGTTGTTTGGCACATGAATTTCCCATATATGTATAATCTACTTCAATTGCACCTGATGTACCGACCGTACTATACGATTTGTCTCAATAATTTGGCTTGGTTAATGTATACTAATGGTCCTTGTTGTCCTTTTGCATTGTTTACATTCATTGTCCAAACATTTTGTAGCAATTAGTTCGATATATCATTTGCTAAAAACTGCCAAGAGATTACACTGTACAAATTTTTTTTTAAAAATTCGGCTGCCACCCAAAAATTTGGAATATTTTTTTTATTAGAAAAGTTTAGTAGCAATTATGAAAAACCCAAAAAATAAAAAAAATTGTTAGTATTAAAATTGTTTTTTTTTTTTTTTTGGAATCAATTTGGTCTAATAGTTCGGTTTTATTCCATTTTTTTATTTCCAAATAAGTTTTCTCAAGGTCTTCAAAGGTTCTTCTCATACAACGAAGGGATGTTGTTACTGATCTTCGAATTTAATCCAAAATAATCTAGTTTTTTGTGTGAAATTTTTTTTTTAAATTTTGTTGAATTCTTCAAAACTTCACTAATAATCGCTAAACCGTCGGTTTCATTGAAAAAAGTAATAGGAAATTTAATTGGCTTTAATTTCATATAACTAACTTTGAAATCGGTTAAGTACATTTTGAAATAATTACAATTTTGTAAACTCACTTTTTTTAATAAATTAAAAAAATTTCAAATTTTACTTTAACTTATTTCATTCTCAGATTCCACAAAAATTTTTATTATGTTTGTTCCAGTATTTAAAACGTCTATAAAGCGTATATATAAAATACAAGCACACCTCAAGATTACGCTCAGTGTAGTAATTTACAATAAAGCATACGTATGCTCCATGGTATTAGCCCCGAAGCTAAAGTTTAAAACTGCATAATTAAGCAACAAAAAGCCTACAAATAAAAAAAAAAAACAACAAAAAATTCAAATCCATTATGGTGCTTATCAAAAGCACACTCGTAATGCTAGTCTGAAGTCTGAAGCGAAAAATATATATATTTTTTTTTCAAAAGTAGAGACAAATTAAAGAGTTGAAAAGGTGTCTTCTATTTTTTTTTTTTTTTTTGTTTTTTTTTTTATCGTCAAAAATTACGCATTTTAACTTAAAAAGTTCAAGTTTGGAAAATTTTCCGCACTTTTGTCGCAAAGTGTTCTGCAAATTATTCTGTGCTTCCGTTGCGCTGCGCTGTGTCGCTGCGTCGCTGCTGCTGCTGTTCCCTATATTCTTAGTTCCTTCCTTATGTCTCATACATTTTTAATGCCACAAAATGGTGTTGGCTCAGACGTGATTATGATATTTTATAACAAAATTCAAAGTTGTGCCCTGCAACTTTATGCGGTGATGAAAGTTTTCTTTTTTTTTTCTTTTTTTTGCATATTTTACATACATTTTCGTAAATTTGTAAATAGTTTTGCTGTTTGTGGTTGTCGTTCTGGTTGCACTTGCTACGCTTTTTTAAACTTTCTGAAAAAATTAAAAATTTTTTGAATTTTTTGAAAAAAACGTTTTTTGCAAATTTGTTTTCATATTTTGGGAATATCAAAAATAAAAAAAAAATTTCACATGATTAATTTTGAATGCCATTTGGCTTCTCATAAATTCAAAATCATTTATTTTGCTGCTGCTGCTCTGTACATAAATATTTGTTTAGCTTAAAAGCATTTCAAAATTAATTTTAGCAATATCAAAAGCGTTTTTGCTTTGATTAATTTGCATTCATTGTTGTTGTTGTTGCTGTTATTTCTTGTGCTCAGTCAAGGGTTAAATAGCAATCGGAATATTTGTATCAATAAATGCACTTAATGAAATTAAACTTGTGCAATTCACTCACTCAAACTTGAATCGATATACACGTACAATTTAATATTTATTTATCTACTCATCTCTTATCCTTCAGCGTCCTTGTCGTAATCGTAATCGTCATTTCAAAATTGGTGTCAGAATGCAATTATCACGCAACGAATGCATATAAATTTAATTATTTTAAATGTGCTTATGTTATTTTATTGAATTATTATAACTCGATATTCTTGAATAAAAGAGTTTCCATATAAAGTTGGCACAAATATATTTTAATAGGCGGAAGGAGTTATGGAAGATTACGTAAAATCTTTTTATACTGTTATCTTGGCGATTACTTACAAAAGCTAGGCTGCCTCTAAGCTTGGAATTTATATTTTTCAGAACAAAAAACAATTTTGATAAAAGATTTTACCGAAAAAATTTCAAAAAATTTTTATATGTTGTTATTAGTCGCAAAAAAGGAAATTTTCGAATCCCAAAGATATTCAAAATCGCTGAGCGCAGTTCCTCCCCCACCCCCCCTAAGCATCGCCCAAGCACACCCCCAAAAAAGGAATTTTAATTTAAACTTGCGGAGTTTAATATTTCGGGCTAGTTCTTTTTTTCTTGAGTTGCCAGGGCGATTAATAATATCTCGACCAAATTTCATGTCAATGTCATTATCAATAATACATTTACGGTGTTACCAAATGACCAAGAGTGCATTTTTCGATTTTTAATCGGGGGGGGTTTATGCCGCATTTCCACTGAGCCGCCGTTTTGTTATCGCGTTAACAATTTATCGAAAAACGCGGAACGGTGTTTTCCATTGCTTGCTTAGCTTCGCGTTAAGAAAATAGCTGATTTTTGTTTGTTATGTAGTAAAAAAATTGTACAGGTTAAAAAAAAAAATTTTTTTTTGAAATGCAGATTTTTAATATAACGAATGGATGTAGGTGTTGTTCCTTTAGTAACTGCTGTCCAATACGAGCATGATAAGGTAATCCGTCATTTGAATACATGCAGCTGGAGCTTTTATGTAAATGTTTATTTTTGCGGTTACTTTGTCAGCTGTTTTCATAAGTATACGCAACTTACGATTGCTAAATTATTCGAACCGATAAGAGAAATCGGTTTGAAATCGGTGTAAAATCGGTTTGAACGCGTGTTATCGAAAGTCGCGTTCAAAATTAACGCGACTTTTTCCTATACCTAACTGCCTATCTTTTTGTATACGATTTAACGCATGTCGGTTTTAACGCTAACTCGGAACCCAGCCTAATGGAAACGGGGCCTTATTTGCGAGCAGATAAGTGTCATCAAATTTTATTTTTGAGAGGAATGGGTAATATTAAAATATTTGAAGAAAACCCACGGGAACCGAGCCTTAAAAAAGTTGAAGAAGGCTTACGGGAACCGAGCGTACAAATCAACAACATATGATTGGTATAGAATAAATAAAGAAGAAGTGAGGGAGCGTGTTGAAGACGAAGAGCGCCCTGGTCGACCATCGATCTCAACGGACGTGCACACCAACGATTAACTATAAGAGACATTGCTAATGAAATTGGCGTATCGAAAAAATCAATTAATACCATTTTGAAAGATGTTTTGGACCTCAAACGTGTCAAGTTTCGATTGGTACCAAAAATAATAGATTTTCTTGAAAAACAGCGTCGATTCTTCGTGACTTTTTTTCCAAAAATGCAACCAATATCGTTTCGCAACCACCGTATTCGCTAATTTGGCTCCGTGTGAATTCTGGCTATTCCAAAAACTCAAGAGACTATTCCAGGGAAAGCGTTTCGAGTCGATTGATGGGGCTATATATAAAAATGGGCACATTGATTTTAACATAGAAAGTACACAGCAACTAGAAAAGCTTAAATCGCTCAGCAACAAAAAATACAGACGGACATGGCTAAATCGATTCGACTCGTCGAAGTGATCAAGATTATATATACTTTGTAGGGTCTACGATGGCTCTTTTAATGCGTTACAAAACATTTCGACAAACTGAATTTATCTGTTTCACATTATATGTGACAGATATAAAATGGGTTATATTTGTATACGGTGTCTATACCTTAAATTTGTTTTGGTCCTTTCCATATTTAAATTTTGGGGTAGATTTGTATGGGCCCGAAATGGAACTAGACAAAATAATTTTATGGAATTTCTAAGCATTTTATATTTAACAAAAAAGCAACAACAATAGCAACAAGAAATAAAAAAACAAAATAGAATCGTAAAACAAATAAACAGAATCGCTGACCAAACGACTGCAGTCTTTCCGACAAGCGCAACAAGTTGCGATCAAATAAGCTGATCTTGCGTCTGCAGCTTTTTCCACTACGAGCGTAACTTTGCACCATCGAAGCCGGACTGCAACCGCGACCAGAGACTTTCGTCCCCAAACAAACTCACCGATTATTTTTGAACTTTTGTATGAAAAATTAATTATTTTCGTCTATACATATATTTACAAATATATATAAGCCACTGATGATCACACATAAACTATTCGAA
>JAEIFJ010002218.1:0-62677 GCA_018903435.1 Leucophenga varia | reverse complement strand
GTCCGTCCGACCGTCCGCCATGCTGTATGCCGTATGAAAACGATAAATTTCGGAGACTATAAGAGGTAAAGCTTTCAAAATTGAAACTTAGACTCTCCTTGGCCATCAAGTGTGCACTGACAAACGGTTTTTCCCTAGACCCATTTTAAGGAGTACCCCCATACAAATCTACCCCAAATTTTTGGGTTTTTGCATAAAAACGTCATTGTTTTTTATTCTAGGAAGTTCACATTTGGTATAAATTATGTCTATGATAGTCCCAATAAAATATCCAAATATGGGTAGGACCAACAAAATTTTAGGTAAAGCCCCCATACAAATTTACCCCAAAATTTTGGGTTTTTACATAAAAACGTCATTTATTCTAGAAAATTCAAATTTAGTATAAAGTTTGTCTATGATAGTCCCAATAAAATATCCAAATATGGGTAGGACCAACAAAATTTTAGGTAAAGCCCCCATAGAAATTTAACCCAAAATATTGGGTTTTTACATAAAAAGTCATTGTTTTTTATTTTAGAAAATTCAAATTTAGTACAAATTATGTCTATGGTAGTCCCAACGAAATAGACCAATATGGGTAGGCCCAACAAAATTTTAGGTATAAACCCAATCAAAGATATATCCGATTTTTTAAGTTTTTCTATGAAAATCCTATTCAATGAGGTATGGTAGTAAAATACAACCTAACTTAAGGTACATATAGATTGGGTGCAAGGTATCTTGCAGTCGAGCATACTCGACTTCAGCGTTCTTTCTTGTTTTCATTCTAATATTAAATAAACTGTATTAAATTTACTATATTGCCTGTAATTTTTGTTAAATTCCATCGAACAGTTTCGAAAATATTGATTTAAAAAAATAATAATACTATTCTTTTCGAGATGGCCGTAGTTTTCAATTTTCAATTTTCAAAATCCTATTACGTATTTTTGTATTTTTATTCCCGAAAATAAAATGCCAGAAAATGTAGTAAATGCCATCAAAAAATAGTTTAAGTGGCTCAAAATGTAGTGTTAAACCGATGATAAAGTGCATTAATTTTTAGAAACATATTCGGAAACATTTATAGCAGCCCAAGAATACACATTTACTTTAAAAATATCTAATGATTGTGTTAATCTGCACACCTTCGTAGCATGTACAACGTCACAACTCGATACAAAACTAATTCAGAGTAAATACTTTTTAAATTTCTAGACTCTTTAACATTTAAATAAACGCTGTCGAGTATAAATTACGAAACGGATTTACATGGACAGTTACCACAAGAATATGCCTAACCCAGTTTACGAAATTAGTTAAAAACACACACACACATTCACAGAAAAACCTAATTAGAGGCAGCAGATAACGAAGGTGATGTGCGCAGCATCGAGACAAGTTAACCTACTCGACTTGCCAATTTTTCAAAGAGAAAAAAAAAACTACAATTTACAAATAAAATATAGTAGCGCCTTTGCACTGATATATCCATTTAAAATAAGCGGACCAGACCAGATGTTGCATTTGTTGGCCAATTGGCGCTGTTACTGCTATTTCTGCTACTGATGCGAGTCTTATTGCCAATTCAATTGCCAAAATGCAACCCACAATGAATTGACTAGACACCACACGGAGTGGAGATGTCGTCGTTGGCGTTCCAAAAAGTTGACTTGGCCACTGTTTAATCTTAAAACTCTGTGCTCTCTGTGGGCTAGGCAGGCAGTGCGAGCCATCTGAATGCATGCAATTATAGTTTTGGTTAGCTTTTGTTGTTGTTGCTTTTGCTTTTGCAACTTTTTTTTACGTTTCGTGTGAATTACATTATTTGATTTTATCCAATTGGATTTTTTTTCTTATTGGCCACCAATGTCTTTGCTCGACTTGTTTCGGTGTTGATTATGCAATTTTGTTTGTGTTTTGTTGCTAATTTTTTTTTATTTGAAGTTTTCCTGCGCTTTTCCGTTTATAAATGTATACAATTTTTGTATTTTATTTTTGTTTCTTTGTTGTATTTTTGGTATTTTTTATTTTTTATTTTATTTATTTTTTTTTATACAAGTTTTATGTTTCAGTAGCGTGTTAAGCAGCGCATTTATGTTTTATGATTTATTATGTTTCATGTTTTTTTTAAATTTTTTTCTTAGCATTTAAAGTTATGTGAAAATTTCACATAAAATAGTTTTCTTCTGTATTAGACAAGTTTGTTTGTTTTATTTTATTTTATATATTTGTTATAAATAAATAGCAGCAGCACTCATTCGCTTTTGTTTCGGTTAGTTAAACAGGAATTTGTTTACTATTATTATTATTTTTTTTTTTTGTTGTTGTATTTTGCACGATATTTTGTTGCATTTAAGGAAATCTAAGTAGGTGATGCTGCCGTATGAATGCGCGAATTATGTAAATTTTTTTTTTTTTTTATTATTGAAAAGCATGTGAAGAATGTGGTTAAAACGTCTTTAATTTTACAATATAATAAATGAATTACTGTTTACATGTTTGTATTGTATTTTTTTCTGTTCGAACTAAGCTTGAAATGTGTAGTCAAATTGTATAGGATATGCGGCAATGAAAAGTACTGCTAAACAGCTTTTCAAAGCGCCCACTTTTCGGACTGTCGCTCCTCAGTACTCAGTTTCTGTATAATTTAATATATAGTACACCAAGGATAAAAGGGTATATTAAGTGTGTGCAAATTGTAACAAGAAGAGGGAGACGTGATAGACCCTGTAATATATATATATATATATATATGCGTTCTATGATTGTTCTATATCAAAAATAAAAGGACCTGTTTTTTTTTTCATCGGATAATATTTAATTATCTCAAACTTCAGAGGATTTGTGGCTTCATTAAATGTTATCCGATTTAAAAAAAATACTGGTCTTATTTTCGATATAGAACAATCCATAGGAGTTAGCGCATACAAATTTTGAAAAAAAAATTATTTTCCATACATTTTTGGATCACCTTAAGTACCAGGTCGGTTGCTCAAATATTTTTGTGACACCAACCAGTATTTTGACTATCTTTCCAATCGATCATATTTTTTCTGCTCCTGAATACCTTCTTTTTGTAAATTTTTTGTATTGCTTATATGGGGCTGCTATCCGCCCATCTCTCCATTGGATCATATTTCTCTCGTCCTTCCTGAGGATCAAATACTTGCAAAAAAGTGACCTTGGGCGCCGACTAATTTTCAATTGTTCATATTCTCCCCGATATTATATTTTTTTCGTATTGCCTATGTGAGGTTACGACTACTGCTACTTTTTTCCGGTGCTAGTAACATACGAGTATATACCAAATTTCATTTCACGAATTCAAGTATTTGTAAAAATGCGATGAATTTCTGTATAGATTCTATGGCTCCACGCCCACCGCCCATTCTTCCAAAACGATATATATCCTATCTTTCAAGTTGGACTAAAAAATACGCGTCAACAAGTTGGACCAAAAAAAAAAAAGAAATCTGCAAACTTTTGTTGAAATCGGTTGTGTTTCGGAATCTAAAAAAGACAAACATCGTGACAGGAGTTTTTTATATAATAAGATGATCAGCATTGAAAGGAAAGTCGATGTAGCTATGTCTGTCTGTCCGTCAGTCGTGCTCTCTGCCGTATAAAACTGATTATCTCGGAGACTATAGTAGATAGAAGCACCATATTTGCAACTAAGACTCTCCTAAACCGTCAAGTAGTCACTTACAAACGGATTTTTCTAGCCCCATTTTAAGGGGGTACCCTCATACAATTCTTCTCCAAGATTTTGTGTTTTTGCATAAAAACTTATTTGTTTTTTACAATAAGAAGTTCTCAATTTAGTATATGATAGTCCAAATGAAATAACCCAATATGGGTAGGACCAAAAAACTGTTAGGTACCGTTCCTATACAAATTTACCCCATTTTTTTGTATCTTTTATATGAAAATCCAACACAATAAAGTATGGTACTCAGATAAGACTTAATTTATGCTAAATAAAGATTAGGTACAGGGTATCATGCAGTCGATCATACTCGACTTCAGCGTTCTTTTGGTTTGTTTTACTTTTGATTTAACTTCAAGTGAAAACGAAAATGTGCTCATGTCCTGATTATGAAAGTCATCGTCGACACCAAACTGCATCGACAGCTTTCAATTCGCATTGTCGTTTTCGATAACTATTGACTACTGTCGACAGAAATAAGGTATTATGTAACTTCAATCGAAGACGTCGTCGTTTTCAAACGACACTTTTTTTGTCGACACAAATTTTATTGACGAGTTGTAACGACTCGAATTTTGTTTGAACTTTTAAACATGGAGCGAAAATTAAAATAACCAATTCTCAGCAATTTGAATCTTTCGAAAATGGAAAAAAATTCTGAGTTGATAAAGGGTTTCACTAGGGAAATGGTCCCAGTCAATTTTAAAAACCAAGAGGAATGATGTGGCAACAAAGCTAAATTTTCTTGGGCCCCTATTAAGAGATGGCGATGGTTAACAAATGGTAAGAAATGATAGCGCTTTTTGGGCTAAAATTTTTTAGGTGCGACAAAAAATGTGCATAGGTGCGATAAAAAATGTGCATAGGTGCGATAAAAAAAGTGCATAAAGTGCAACAAAAAAAGTGCATAGCTGCGATTAAGGAGTGAATAGGTGCGATAAAAAAGAGAATAGGTGCGATAAAAGAGTGAATAGTTCCGTCATTGTTGGAACTGTCCGCTTTGAAAAACATGTTTTCAAAATTAAATTTATGTAATAATATAATAATTTTTAAAATTTTAACGCAAATGTCAGAGGTGACACTTTTTCTATTAAATTTATCGATAAATAATCGACGTCGACAAGTTGCTTTTAGATAATACCGTTTTAGCATTGAGACGACGTCGACGTCGACTTAAAGTAACGTGGACGACGCCCTTCATAAAAAGGCTTAATATTTTCCTATCAAGGGTCGCAGAAATTTTTTTAATTTTTAAATTTTCTGACCAAATTTATTAATTTTTCTTTTCGAAACAATCTTCTACAAAGTATTAGAAAAATTAAAAAAAAAGATGAATGAATATAAAGGCAACAAATACTGGTGTTCAATTAACAGTTAGACAGAGACAAATGATCAATTTTTGCCGAGCAACTCTTTTTAAACACAGTTTTTAAATGTAAACATTCACCGAAGTAAGCTCGATTACGATTGATTTAATTGATGCAAAACCTCTAGAAGCGTTTCAAGACAATGATTTGAATTCATGGCTCAGTTTTTAAACAGCATTCTAAGAAATGGGAATTCACGTCTTCGATTAATCTTTTATAGACCAAATAACCATGGCATGGCTAGATCGACTCGTCTTATTCTTCATGGGGTCTACGACGTATCCTTTATTGTGTTATAAACTTTCCGATAAACTGATAATACCCATTCACACTATGTGCAACGTGTATAAAAAGCTATTTACAATGAATAAAGAACTAAACTTATTCAAATCAAATTTTTGGTTTCTAATAGAAAACATTTTGAATATTTTGTTTTACGCAGCTTCCAAACCTTTGAACTAAAAGCTTTCATCTAAGAAATGCAATTGAAACATTTTAATCAAACACGCAATTGAATTTCTTCATCAAAAACATTTTAGTTTCTTTTGAGGCACAAACTCAAACACGTCTGCCTGCCGGCTGCATTTAGTATCTAAAACGTTCACGTTCGATTCTTAAAATGAAGCATGCTAAATAAATAGTTACGCTTTCATTTCAATTTAATGCGTATAAAGAAAGCATTGAATAGAAACTAACTTACTAAGCGCCACTGCAGTGGTTCCAAAGAAAAATATTGTACAAATTGTGAAGAAATTGCAAAATAATCTTGGTCTATGATAAACATTTTTTTTTAACGCTTATAAATCATCATCATAAGGCTGAGACGAGTCTAAGATTGAATAGACTGAATATTGAGTTGAAATATCTAGGTTACTTGTGAAAAGTGGCCGAGAAAAATCAATGCATAACTTTAGCCAGCGGCGAAAAAAATGGAAAAATAATGAATATATTTTTGCAACAGCATCACACGCACAAAAAATATAAAAAAATATATGAACGAAAAAAATGTATCTTTTAAAAAAAAAAAAATATAAATAAAATTAATGCAAGTCAAGCTTCCGCCGCCGCTTAGTGGGCACACAGACATATAGAATATGCAGACAGAGGGTCAGAAGCACAGACAAAACTCCATCCAGAGCTTTGGGCAGCGTAGGCTGCACTTAACCGTGGGACTTGCAAGCGGACTCTAGTTGCAAGTTGTCTGCAAGTGAGTTAGACTTTCCGCTTAGTACTGAAAGACAGACAGACTGACTAGTTTGGAGTCTGAGTATATTTGTATGAGTCTAGAGATACTTGTACTTCTAGTTTCAGTTTGTTTCTTTGCATGAAAGAAAGCATCGATCAATCAGTCAATCGCTTGATTATTCTCGATCGTTGATAGTTTCGTTTGCAACGTCACCGCACACAGATTGATGTGTTCATTTTTGCAAATTGAATTTCTTTGTAGTCAGTTGGACAGTAAGTCAGTCATTCAGTTAGTCAGTTAGCAGAGAGTTTTTGTGCTAGAAAATTGTCTGTTGTTAGAAGAAAGACTAAGCATGAATATGGTAAAAGCTTTTCTAGTATTCATTATGTAGTGAAAAAAAAAAAAAACACATACAATTTATTCATAATAATATTCACATTCTCTTTCGATCTATGAAAGTAAAAAATATTTCTATAGAAAATATTGACTACTCATGCTGTGCAAAAAAATGAAAACATATTTACGAGTGAGTCTCTATTAATGGAGAGTGATTTGTAAGATAAATTGTTTCATTAGAAAATATTTGAAAAAAAAAAAAAAAAATTGATAGCCCTTCATGTAAGACTTTTGAGTCGTAAAAAATAAAAAGAAAAAACATTTTTTTTTTATATTTAGTTTTTTTTTTAATTCCGCACGTAGCCAACCAATATTTTTGTTTACCAAAATCAAACAAATAAATGAATTGGAAAACACTTTTATTTGGTTAGAATTTCTATACTTGAAGAATTTTGGAATCCCAAATCGATTTCATTTTGATTCGAAAAAAAAAAACCAGTAATTTTTAATTTTAATTTTTAGTCAGTATCTTTAAATCTGACGCATAAATTACGTAGAAATATATAGACATCCAGACGGACAGACAGACAGACATGGCTAGATCGACTCGTCTTATCAAGCTGATAAAGAAAATCTATATTTTATAGGGTCTACGATGTCTCCTTTAATGCGTTACAAACTTTCAGACAACTTTTACTGAGAATGGCCTCAACACTTTGTGATCCTTTGTGTCCCTCGAAAGTTTCGTAACAAAAAATCCAGAATTTGAGGTGACTTTGAACAGGACCAAATTCGCTATTTCTTTTTTCAAATGCTTTGTCATGAACATAAGGGTGGTCCAAAAATGTATGGAAAATACTTTTTTTACAAAATTTTTATGCACTCGCTCATCCATTTGTTCTTTTAAATTGGATAATATTTAATGATGCCGCAAAGCCCCTGAAGGTTCCTATGTGTATTACATGAGAATATAACACTTTTTCGAATATTTTTAGACCGGATAACGATATTTCTCTTCATAAATGGTCATAGAATAAAATTCAATCATTTTTTATTTCATTTTGGACCATTCTAAGGTACCTCTTAGAAGAGTACAAGTTTCAAAAATTGTGACTTTGTCTCTTAAAGTCTTCGAGGTAGTCAGTTTCATACCTCAGTACAGTGCCGACAGACTTTGAGCGTCAAAATAAGCTAGATTTCAAAAAATAAAAAGCTAAAAAAAATAAGCCCTAAAAAAAAAGCTTTACATGAACACATCACTTAAATAGGAAATTCGTTTGGTAGTAAAATTTATTAGCAAAAATAAGCTAAATTAAATTTTAAAAAAGCTAGATTTGTGGCTATAAGCATTTCAACAATTTTTCAAGCTTTTCTGTTTTAAAATAAGCTAGATCTAGCCTTAAATAAGCTAAATAGCAACACTGCTGCAGACACTAGCACGGCTGGTACAGGGTATAGCAACAAAAGGGCGGATATTCGAAGAATATCGGCAGCAAAAAATGAATAAGAGATGTGTTTGACTTTTCCTATTAAAACAAAAAGGAACAACAGCAAAAATACTTTAGTAGAATTGAAGAAAATACAAAAATTTGTTTGTATTTTTTTGTTTTTTACAAAATTGGAATACACCACTCAGTAATAAAGTTTTAATAAAAAACGTTCTGTAAAATATTTCGTAAATTCCTCCGATAGAATATAATTTTCAAAAAGCTAAGACTACAATTTGTCATTAAATTTTCCTTTAAAAGTGCAAAGACTTCTTAACAATCTTGCAGATTAATTATTATTATCGAATCGATTAAAAGTTTCTCAGCTCAAATAATATTTAATAACAACTTTTCCGCTAAGCGAAAGGAAGTGTAAAATTATTTTAAGTTAATTAAGTGCAGAACGACCGAATAGAATAAATACAATTCACGTGAAGGGGAAAGACTTGTCTGGCTACTGACAAACAACAAAATGAATAAGATACCAAACGTTTATGACAGAGAAAGAAAAAAGATAGAAAAAAAATATATATTTTCAGCCATCAAACATGGCGGTCTATAATTAAGCGTTAAAAGAATGTGCCGCCTAATACATAGCAATGAACAACAACAACAACAACAAAAAACGTGCCAACTACTATTGCAGCAAAACAATAGATGGCAATTTATTGTAACTACAAAAGAAGAAGAAGAAGAAGAAGAGGAAAGATTACGAAGAAATTAAACCAGGAGCCATAGAAAGTCATACTTCTAGAAAGGTAACTAATAAATGAACCAAAGCGCGCAGCAGAGAGGCGACGACAAAAGGTACTTGAAACCAGACAGTAACCGCAACAATGAAAGATTGAAGATCAAGAAAAAAACTTAAACTAAAAAGAAAGAAACAAACATACATATACGAGTAGTATGGGTATAAAAAATATAATTATGGCTAAATTAGGCGTGAGAACAACTTCGACGACGACAAGTGAACGAATACAGAGTATGGCAAAGCCGGTTAAGTGGTAGATATGTCAAGGGAATGAGAAACTGAAACGTTATTGTGCCGGAGCTATGATAAAAGTTGAAGGTATTTAGGACAAAGATTTTGCATAATACCTCGAATGTATCAGCAGCAGCGCGCGTTAAAGTTGACTTTAATTAATTCCAGAAGTGTTCAAGAACAATGTGTGCAACTGTTTTTCTTTTTTTTTTTCTCTTAGTGGAGTACAGCAAATGGCAACATTAGCTGCCAATTTTCTGCAGCAAAAATACTCTGCGTAAGTTTGTGTCTTAAGTCTTTTGTTTTATTTTACTTTATTTTCACAGCCTAAATTCATAAAGTAATAAAATCAAAGAGTTTTGAAAAGTTTTTTTATATTTCAGAGCAGTTGACAAATAGATTCTTGTTTTATAAGCTTTCTTGATCTTTTTGTTTATAAAAATACCTATAGAAAAATACCTACAGAACCTATTGATCGACACAGACGGATCCAATCATTCTCTTCTTTGCCAGTATAAAAATGTAAATACGAGGGTTTAGAATTTTTATTTCTGGAATTAATTATAACAAGAAAATACGTTAACTTCGGTGGAAACGAAGCTTAAATACTCGGCACAATGAATAGATTATATTGTCTGAATGGATATGTGTTCGGTTTGTATAGGGGTTATATGCTACAATGATTCTACTTTAATCACGTGTCCTATTCTGACCATAGGTTGCTACAATAAGTATTTGAAGATATTTGAAATATGTAAATCGCTTCATATATAAACATTTTTTCATACAAATACTTAAATAAGGGTTATATGTATGTTATAGTGATCCCACCTGAACCAAGGGTTTTTTTTCAAACAAGGGTTAATATAACAAGGCTTTTTACCGTACCTTATAAAAACTCAAATCTTGGTAGTATATTTGGGGGTTATATGCTATAAGTGGGATTCACCATAAACATGGGTCCTTCTATAAACATGGGCTGCTATTAGAAGTTTTTTAAACGTATTTAACACAAATCCGGTTCATAAATTAATCATTTTAATAAAAATTTGTATGGGGCTACGCAAAAATGGGCGTAGCACTTGGTTTTCACTTTAACTGCTTAAAATGAGAAAAATTAAGTTTTGAATTTCATCCCAACATCTTTAAAATCGAGCAAATGTAACGAGTAACTACAGACAGACGGACATGGCTAGATCGACTCATCTCGTCGAGCTGATCAAGAATATATGTATATATTATGTGGACGGGTATAAAAATCATTTTAAATGTTTAAAATATTTCCCATAATAATAAATGCATTCAATGGGGGTGACTAACTAAATGTTCACCGTCTCTCATGCTTGTTTACAGAAGAAGAGAGTTCCATGTTCTTATAAATTCAAATACCCCAAAACTTGAATCGAACCTCTCACGGTGGTTCGTTGAGGTAAATAAAGATTTTAGAGTTTGTAGAATTTTGTTCTGTTTCAACTGACACAACTCAATTTTATACACAAAATTGGTATAAAATTTTAAGCTAAAAACAAGAAAAACGTTAACTTCGGTGGAACCGAAGCTGAAATACCCGTTACACAACACTTTTAATAGTTTATATGTTCACCAGGTGCTTAGATTAAATTTCACGATGAATTTGGTCAAATTTGTGTGGAGGCTTTATGTTGTATTTGCCCGATCCTTACCATATCGAAAGTATTCAATTAGGTGGACATTTGAATTGATTTTACCAAATTTAATTGAATTCATTCAGAAATAGTAAATGTTTTGATATAAAAACTCGAAAATGGGCGGTAAGTTTGTATGGAGGCTATACATAAAAATGGGCGTGGCGCCTTACATTTAACATTGGATGACAGTGTTCTTTCCCTATTTGGATTAAATATATTCATAAATAATACGTATTTTCATACAAAAAATCGAAAAAAGCGTTAAGTTTGTATGGGGGCTATATCTGAAAGTAGGCGTGGCAACATTCTTTTGATATTGGATGCCATTAGAAGTGTTTTTACCCTATATTGTAGTAAAAGCATTTATAAATAATTACTTTTTTCATACAAAAAGTCGAAAAAAGTAGTAAGTTTGTATGGGGGCTATATCTGAAAATGGGCGTGGCACCTTGGTTCTGGTATACAAAGTAACTAGAAGCACAAAAGCTTAAGTTTTAAATTTCAGGTCAATATCTTTAAAACTTTTTGAGTAACAGCCATCGCAACAGACAGACAGACGGACAGACAGACGGACATGGCTAAATCGATTCGTCTTATCGAGCTGATCAATAATATATATACTTTATGGGGTCTCCGATGTCTCCTTCAATGCATTGCAAACTTTCGGACAAACTGAATATACCCGTTTACACTTTGTGTAACGGGTATAATAAACATATAATATATCAATAATTTTCTTGAAAAAAATATATAATCTTCTTTAAAAATATTAAATTTAAAATGGCCCGATCCGTTCCGTGGGGGCGGTGTTTACTTGTTTGTTTTTTAGATGTTTTTTTACCCAATTTCAAGTAAATACGTTCATAAATAATACCTACTATATTTTCATAGAAAAATTCAAAACTGGGCGGAATGTTTGTATGGAGGCCTATACCTCAGAGGGGGCGTGACATTCTGAATTTAACATACAAACTATCTAGGACAGAGAAAAGCTTAAGTTTCAGCTCAATGTCTTTAAAACTGAGCGAATGAATCACCTCGTAGTAGACGGACATGACTAGATCGACTCGTCTCATCGAGCTGATCAAGAATATATTTACTTTATGGGGTCTCCGGTGCTTCCTTTATACGTTGCAAACTTTCGGACAAACTGAATATATCCGTTTACACTTTGTGTAACGGATATAAAAAACTTACAAAAAAATTAAATAAATAAAAATATAAAATAATAATTAAATTACAATTTTTTAAAATAAAAATTGAAAAAAAAAAAAAGAATTATTCCTAATTTTTTTACTATAGGAACTGAAAATAAAAATTTTACAGAGAGCTGTATTTCAATAAGTGACACAAATGTATTATCTACGCTTAAAAACCTTTCTATTTTCTATGTCCTTGAAGGATCTGTATGAAGGATACTGTTCATACAAAAACATAAATTTCTAGTAGAGTAAATTGTTTGTTTAATATCTGACAAAATAAAACTTTATCCCAACCTTAACTTGGAATTTAGAAGAGATAGACAGTTGCCAAAAAATGTTGCCAATAGTCTTATACACATTCTTTATATTTTGGAACTACATTAAAAAAAAACTGTTGTAGCCTAACTTTGGCGGTATTGGTTGACCGACTGTGCCTCGAGTCACAACCATGAATTGGTCTTTTCCGAATGATCCTAATGTTAGTATTTTTTTACTTGAGTACCACACACATGTCTTTATGAAAGGTATTAAACAACCGTTATGATTATAGTTTTTCTTTACCCTTGATTTATTTTCCCATTTCAAATAACTTTAGTCGTACTCACCTGTTTAAGTTTCCATTGTAATGTATCCACTTGATTTTGCAGTATGACAGCCTCGACATTTACTGTGTTCTCATGTAATTCAAAGGCGCCATTACTGTTGTTGTTGTTATTGTTGTTCGCAATGCAATTGGGGTGTGGTTCATTGTTATGTATTGTTGTTGCTGTTGTAATTGCAGTCGTGTTGGCATCCTAAAAAAAAAAATAGAGAAAAAAAATTGTTATTTAAAATAATGCATTAAAATGTTTTAGTAAATCATTTCAAATATGTTGCAATGCATGTCATTGCTACAACAACAAATTGTAAAAATGTAGAAAAGTGGTTTTTAATTTTAAATTTTTATTTATTTTTTTATTTTTTTAAACAGGAGCAACAACATTTTTGCGAATTAACGCATTAAACGCGTTAAAAATGTTGTTAAAATTCAAGTTTTTCTTTTTTAAAATTATATTTTTTTTTTGCTGCTTTTTTATTTCAATTCATTTCATTTTATTTTGACTTTGCTTTCTTTCGCATTTATTTTTTTTGAAATTACAAAATCATAAATGCAGTCATAGAAAAATGGATTTATTTAATTTTGAAAAAAAAAAATTAAAAAAAAAAAAAAACATAAAAATTAATAGAAACAAGTTTCTTGTTAGTTAAGCGCAATTTTGCCAACTTGTAGCGGAAAAAGTTTGAATGAAAGATGGAACGGGGGCATAGCGTAATAAAGAGCGAGGAAAAACGCAAAGCAGTTGTACAATTAATTAGAGAAATTATTTCGACTTGTTTCTGGCTGTGTGGTCATTCGTCGTAAGTGCTTCAAATGAATTTTATTTGCTAGTTAAGTTTTTTTTTTTTTTCCAAATATGTAATTTTAAAAAAAATGGTAAAAATAAATAATCACTAAATACTTAAATGATTAATATTTTTATTAGACAAAGGAGTTACAAAGGAGATTTTATTACAAATGGGCAACTGTCTTGATGACTTAATCTCACGGGCCCACTAGGCACCATATGTGATTGGTAAACGCCAAAGAGCGTCCCAGAGAGCGAATTATTTGGTGTTTATATAGAGCATGTTCTTCCCACCTTGGTGCAGTGGGGGCGTGGGGGCTTGTGATATATAAACAAACCCGTTATCTTTTTTCTCGTTCCCTTAAACGAAGTCATATAGAACTTAAAAGATTTTCTAAGTATCCTGATGCCACTTCTCAAGCATCAAAAAGGACCTTGGGTGAATCCAACATTTTAAAACTTTTAGTATACCAAAAAGTTATCTAACTGGTTAAGGAAATGTCTGAGGTGCAGAGTCCACTTTGACCTCAGATATTTCCGAAAACAAGTCGAATGCCCATCTTAAAGTTTCGCATGCAATATTGAGCCATCATAACTAACTGAAAACTGTCATTTTGCATGGGCCTTGCCGAGGCTCTTAAGGCAATGGACACTGAAGTTCTAAATGATTCAAACTATTCGAACTATTATCATGAGTAGCAGATTTAATGGTAGTTGTGGCCTCCAGAATCCATTCCCCTGCCGCGGAGTTCACCACGGGTGGATTTTACTTCTGTGTTTGCCACCTGGAGTTCGTGTGTTCTTATGGTTTTCAGTGGTTTTCCGGTTGAGGGACCACTTCCTGCGAACCAACCTCATCCTGAGGGTTGTCTCCCTCATACGTCAAGCTGACCCGGATTCTTGACAGCCCGCACACCACACACGGGAAGAACTATTGTCGCCTCCCTCTTGAGCCGTCAAACCAGACGATTAATCGAACTTAGCAAACTCAGATTTAGGCTTCATTACCTTTACTACTGATCTTTGAAGAGAGTCGCCAACGTAATGATTGGCCTGACTATCAAGAAATATCGTACTCATAAAGTCGGAATTGTCTGTGAAAGCTACGGACTAATTCTATGGAATTCATTGGAATGTATTCGCCTGATTTCGATTTTCCATTGCAATTTTGGGAAACGGTTACCAGCTCTGCTTTATAATCATGAAATGTTGTCAATAACACAGGGCAAAATGGTTTTTTTTTGACCGTGGCTTTGGATGTTGTTACCCCTACATTTGTCGAAAACCAGACGTGCTAGGGACTTCAACTTGCTCTTAAATTTAAGCTTGTCCATATAGAAAAGTAAAAAAAAAAGAATTATATTGAATGGAACGGAGTTAATCCTTTATGGTGCAGTGTTTTCGATTGAATTGCAAACATAGGCCTGGAAAACATCTTTTTTAAAAAGACAGACGGGATATTGTATATTCGATGTATTTTTGTGCGCTGAACAAGATTCTGGTGCCCAAAAGTGCCCAAAAAGTGCAATCGTTTCCATACTTGAAAAAACTAAGAAAAATCGTAAATTCGTTTTTGTTTTAAGAATATAAAAATAACATTGAAAAAAAATGTTCTAAACAAGCAAGTCACTGTCCATAACAAATCTTTGCTACCCACATAAAGCATTCGAAGAAAACATCATCCAAAATAGCTAAGGAAATGTTTGACAAACAATGCATTACTCTGAGATTATATGCAGCAATTTGTGGTGATTTGTTTTTCCAAACACAAAAAAAAAAAAAAAAAAAAAAACACAAAAAAACCAAGAAAATTAAATAAAACATTAAAGAAAATGTGGGCGAACTTTGTAATTTTCAGTTTGGTAAATGAGGCTAACGAGCAAAGTTTGCTGTTTAAATATTTAGTCTTTTTGGTTAAAAAAAAACAATGAAGCAAAAATTTGCTTTGAAAACAATAAAATAATTGAAATGAAATAAAAAAAAAAATTTAAAATATTTAAAAAAAAATACCCTTTTATATAATCGAAGTTTTTATACTCTACGCTAGTTTGGAATATATTTAAAAAATCAATAAATAATATAATACACTAGTTTACAGCCAAAAGGTTCTGGGTTCTCATGGATCTCTTCACCATGTATTTTGGGGGAGTAGTTACCAAAAATGACCACCAAAGGATCTTAAAGATCGTTCTCGAGATATCATTTAAAAACTGTTTTTGGAACTTTTTTCAGATATTACTATATATCTAGGCAATGGAGAGTTCCAAACAGTTGGTGTCCATTTTTGGTATCCTCAGAATTAATGAGAACAGATCCATGAGAGCACAGAACATTTAACAAAGTTAAAATTTGTAAGCTAGTGATATCTAAAACTCATTCCAGGCATCGAGATCAGCAAGATAACAGATTATATGACCACAGTTTTTTGCTTTGGCAGGCCCTTTTCGTTCCTTCGCCCCAATCGGTCAGATTGGACGAGTGGGGAGCTTGGTTTCAAACCATCAACTATTAAGTGGTTTACTGATGGTTCGCTCACCGAAACGGGCACTCGAGCAGGTATTTATGGTCCCAACACCAGGATCTCTGTTGCAATGGGTGCTTGGCCCACAGTATTTCAATCTGAGATCTTTGCTATCGAAGTCTGCGCCCGCCACCTTTTGACCTTTCTGCTGGCTCAGCTGGGCCTTAGCCTTACGCATAATCGATAGGTTCTCCGCAGAATGTTTTCGACAATACTTCGGTTCGATAGCCGGGCCTGCGGCAGGTTAAGCAATTGGCTCGCCTTAGCTGTCCTAAAAATATTGTATACCTCAGTCGTCATGATCTCAGGTTGCTAACCGGCTACCTCACCGGTCATAACAGATTGAGATATCATTTTAACAAAATTCGCCTGTCCCCAGAGTCACACATTCTCTGAGAATGTCCAGCTTTGGCACACTTCAGATTCACTCTGTTAAATCGCTGTCTTTACTTTGCAGAGCCACAAAATTTACAGATATTCCAGAACCTTTAAAGAAATTTTCGTTGAAAATCCTTTTTTTCTTTAATTTGTCCATCTTTTCGCCAAATTTTTGTGGAGATCAAAAGATTCGAATTCAGAAAATCTTTATGCCAATTTCAGCAAAATTGGGTAAAAATGTTAAGAATTTCGAAATAATCTCATCAAGCTAAGCAAAAATATTAGTCTTACAAACAAATTTGTAACTAAAAAATAAATTATGTATTAAACTATAAATCTTAATGATTTAATTATTATTATGCCTACTCAAAATGGCCAATAAGATTATGTATCTTTTGTCTATTTTTTTAAAATAATTTTTTTGTGTTTGGCATTCCGATAGATACAAAAAAATGTCACAATTTTAATGTTTTGTGACACAAAGAAGACAAAAACAAAAATAGTCAAATAAAATAAAAATGTACTCTTTAACGTAATACATATTTCCAGACAATTGCTGATGAGTTGTTGATGATGATGATGACGATGATGATGGTGGATGGTCGTCTGCTTGTTGATTTTATTGTCGAAATCGTTCATAAAATTTTGATGTGGAAAAATGCGAATTCATTTGAGAAAGTCATTTTTGAATGAATGCTGAAGTAATTGAATGAAAGAACGATTTTTTTATGTTGCCAAATTAGTGACAAAACTGAAAGCTATCATTATTTTTTTTTTTGATTGAAAGATATTTTTGCAATTTGTCTGATTTTTTTTTTTTCGAAGCATGACTTTAAAAATTTGTATTAAAAAATAATAATAATATTATTTCAATTAAATTTGGCATAGATATTTGTTTTCTTAATAGATAATTTATTATTATTTAATTGAATATCTTTTTTTTTTTTTTTTAAACCGCGTTTAATTTACAAATGGGCGCAGCTCATTAGTTGCTGCATGTAGAGCTGCATTATGTAATTGCTTTGTATTTCCTGTATGCAACAATTTCGATAGAAGCCAGATTAGGACAACATTATTGTCTAAATAAACATTTAAGAGCATCAAATGAGTTGTTTAAATGAAGAACAAACGAAGAATGAATGAACATATCGTAACGTATCTCTTCTCAGCCATGAAGAAATGCTATTTGACCCTTTTTTGTTTTGTTTTTGTTTGTTCCAAGCATTCGTCGCTTTTAGATATTTTACAACATTTCTAGCGCAATTTAAATAACAAGCGACAAACACACAGGCAGACAGACAGACAAACAAGTTGTTAGTTACATATAGATACATATATTGCCTAAAGTAAGCGGATGAAAGAATCAAAGCATGAACGATAGATACAGCTTTGATCTAAACTAGTATAGAGCACCATGGGAACATAAATATTGTACAGTTTGTTGCTTAAGACGAGGGAAGTTTAAAAAATATATTACAAAAAAAACTTCTAATTGCTTATTATTTTTAATCATTGATTGAATTCAATTAAACTTTCATTAATTTGACTTGCGTTATCATTCTTGAATTAAATTAGATCAATATTTTAATCTGACTCACTCAGATTGACTGCTGATTTCAATGTTGTTCCGAATTGGTTTATATTAAGTGCACCGAATTTTTCCACTTTATCGAAAATTGCCCAGTGTCTAATCAATAAAGCCATGTAATATTGACTGGAACGAGTAATTAATAGAACGAATAATATCTGTAGAATTCAGCGGGTCAGGAAAGAATTTTCAAAAAAAAAAAAAGTGGATCATTAAGTCTCTTTTAGTGTCTGGTTAAAAAGCATAAGTTCACTTTAGTAAAACTTCCCCCCTTAAAAAAGGGGGAATAGGGTATTCGGAACGAAACAAGGAGCAAACAAATATCGAAGGTGAAAAAAAAAAAAGAAAATCTAAAAAAGGAAGGAAAACGAAAATAACAGTGACAAAAATTTATTTATAAATAATATGAAATAAAAAAATGGAAATAATATATTTATATAAATATATATTTGAAAATAATTACTATTTCATTACAAATGTTCGAAAATAATCAATAAGTTTGTATGGGTGCCTTAGCTAAAAATGAGCGGGCACAATATGGTTTTGATATTGAATGTCATTTACAAGTGTTTTTACCCAAATTTGAGTGAATAGTTTCATAAATAATACCTATTTTTATACCAAAATTCGAAAATGGGCGGTAAGTTTGTATGGGGGCTATAGCTAAAAATGGGCGTGGCAGCTTGGATTTGACATTGGATGACATTAGAAGTATTTCTTTCCAACTTCAGTGACTACATTCATAAATAATAGCTATTTTCATGCAAAAAATTAGAAAAAAAGGTAAGTTTGTATGGGGGCTATACCTTAAAATGGGCGTGACACTTTGATTTTAACACTTGAACTGCTTAGGGCTGAGAAAAGCTTAAGTTCCGAGTTTCAGGGCAATATCTTTAAAACTGAGCGAATGAATCGCATAAATACAGAAAGACGGACGGACGGACGGACAGACGGACGGACAGACAGACGGACATGGCTAGATCGACTCGTCTCGTCGTGCTGATCAAGAATATATATACTTTATAGGGTCTACGACGTCTCCTTTAATGCGTTACAAACTTTCTGACAAAATGATAAATACCCTCCCACTATGTGTGGCGGGTATAAAAAAGGTTTTACCAGCACCAGCTACAATTTAACATAGCTAATTAATTAGGGCTGCTAGTGGTTCCGTTTAGCGGCTCGCAATGCCTTTGAACCACTGCTCCGGTTCACGAACCGGTTTTTTGATGGTGTCAAATCGTGGTTCAGTTCAAGTGGTTCAAGTAATATGTATGTAAAAAAAATGTACCCTCAAATAAACTAATCAAATTTTTGACTACTTTATATGAATATGTATTTTTCTAAAGAATCGTCAATTTTTGTTTGCATTTGTTATCAAAATTTATAAGCTCAGATATAAAATAAAGTACCAAAAAAATAAATTTTCTTTGAAATTTTTTCACAGCAAACCTTAAGCAAAAACTAAATAAAACTCGAAGAGATGAACCTACAATCGGAATGAGGTAAATATCCAACCAAAGAACGGACCACTTAACATTTATTGACCATCATTAGTCTATTGATTTTACCAATATAAAGTGTTCGAAGACTTCAATTAACATTTTCAATATTTCCGCCTATACTTTGACATAAACATAAGAAACATCTTTACTTAAATAAATTGCGAACCGGTTCGAACTGAAGCACTTTTGCCGCTTATATGGCTCGGTTTTTTGGTTCAAAACCATTTTATTCCGGAAGTGCTGGTTCGGTTAACGGTTAGAAGCAAACACTCAAAAATGCTGTAGCTCAGTTCAAAAACCGAATCGGTTCAAAACCGGTTTGCAGCTCTGTAATTTAAGGCGACAAGGCGACCTTCAGCACAAAGGATTTATTTGGTCTTTCACTTCACGAGGTGTTAGATGGGGCAAGAAAAGTTCCCTATGGTACATTTCTAAATATTAATTAATTTTCAAGATTCATATCTTTAAAACTGAGCGTGTGAATCACCTTGCAACAGACAGACGTACGCAAAGAACAAAGCAATTCCATGAGACTGTACATTTTTTTTTTGGATAATTGATATTAATCTATACTAATGTTATAAAAAGAGGAAAGACTTGATTTTTTTGATTGTTTGTTTGTTTGTTCGAAATGAATAGGCTCCGAAACTACTGGACCGATTTAAAAAAATTCTTTCACCGTTGGCAAGCTACACTATTCCCGAGTGACATAGGGAATAGGGATGCTTACTAAAACTTGAATAATCTTATCCAAGTTGTAAAAATATATATATATATAAAGTAAACAATTTGATTGTCACTCCATAACTCGAGAACGGCTCGACCGATTGCCATAAAAATTGTAGAGGAAGGTACAGGGAGGAGTGATAATGGTTAGCTGATTTTGACCGGGGGCCTAGAAACCGGAAAAGCCATATCTTCGGATTAAATGGACGTAGAAACTTAAAACAGGGCGCATTTGAAAGATGGTATGTTGGTTTGAACCTGGGATCCATTGGTGAGCCCAGAGGTGGATCTAAAATAGATTTTATGACAAATTTTTCTTTGTTGTTTTTTAGATTTCAGGTAAGCACTAAGACGGAATTTTGGTAAACTTTGACCCAGGGCCTAACATAAGCCTTATAATTAAAAAAAGTGTTATCTTTGCCTTGAATAAACGTAGAGATTTGAAAGAAGGTTAAAAAATATTTTAGGCGTGCTCAAGGGATTTCCGAGATTTGGACCTGGGACCCATAGGTGGACACAATCTATATCTATATTTTGACCACTTTTTTTTATTACAGGATAGCACTAAGACGGGATTTTAGAAAACTTTGAACCGGGGCCTAATGGGAGCCTTGAAAAAAAGTTATAGCTTTAGATTGAATAGAAGTAAAGACTTGAAACTGGGCGCATTTGAATGATGGTTAGGCGTGATTAGGGGATGTACACAATTTGGACCCAAATTTTTTGACCAATTTATAGTTATGCGACAAATAGAAGCAAAAACCAATAACGAGAGCAAGGCCGCGGGTTCATGCTAGTAATATTATATAAATATATATATTTCATAGGCAAAAACTTTTCATAAAATTTTCACTTCTCGAGGCACGTATTCACGGAATATATATAATATACATATTATATTTATAACATTCGTTAAGTTAGAATCCAAATTTCACATTTTAACAAACAAAAAAAGATATGAAAACAAATTTCAATACTTTATTAAACAGCCCTCGCTCAAAAGTGCGTAGTAACCCGTTGCTACATAAATAGTTACAAATGTTTCCAGTTGCCAACTGGCTTTGGGAAACCCTTATAACAATAAACTTGTTGCTCTTATGGATCCGAGCTATCATTAAATAGCAACAACAACAAAAACAACAACAACGACAGCAGCAGCAGTAAAAATTTACTAGAGCATAACGCGACTTATATGCAAATGGAACGGAATGGGACAACTTCAACAGAAGTTAGATTGATGTATTTTTGCTGTTGTTGTTGTTGTTCCTATAAAACATGTTTAAATTTATTTAGTTTTTTTTTTCGAAAAATTTCACATTGTTTAGTTTACTTCTTTGATTTAAAATGCAAATTGCAAATGCATTTTTATTGTAATGACTATTTTATTGTGTATATGGAAAATAAATAGCACATTGATTAGATTGTTGTTGTTGTGCTATTTCTTTTGTTGCAAATAATTGTATCTGACATTTGGCATTTGTTGTGAAAAAAATCTGTAAGTAAATGAGTAGCATAATAGATACTCAAATGTATCTTAATAATACAATGATAGTCAGGTTCATGCAATGCTTATTATATGTAAATGATATTTGAACAATACAAAAAAAAAAGATATAAATTAAATTAAATCAAATTTATACATTTGTGCTTAGATACTCGTAGTCATATGTGAATTTATTCAAATACAATTATTTTTTTCTAGTCCAAGTCTAACAGCAGATTTAGTTATTATTGTGGCATTAAATTTATGCCAATTGTGTAAAATGTAATGTGGGTGGGTGGGTGTGCTTTGAGCGTTGTACAAGTTTTTTTTTTTTATGGAATGTGTGAAATTTTTATTGTCAGAAGTGGCTATTTTATTTTATGTGTTTTTAATTCTGTAAATTTTATATTTAATTATTATACGCATTAGGAAAAATGTATTGTAAATTTTCAGACCAAATTTATTATCATAAGAATTGTGTAAGATCATCATTAAGTGAGCTACTATCATATACATTAATTGTATACTAACCGACATAATGAAACTGTATCTTAAGAAGCAAATTTATTAGATATTTCCTAACAGTTAACGTTAATCGACTTTTGGAATAATAGAAATAATGAACCAGATAAAAGTTTTGTTCGATTTTAAATATTTTGTGCTCTGGCAAATGCGAAAGTTATGTTTCATTCTTAAGGCCCCGTTTCCATTAGGCCGCGTTCCGTGATAGCGTTAAAAACTCGACAAACTCGACAAACTCGCGTTAAATCGTATACAAAAAAGATAAGCAGTTAGGTATGGGAAAAAGTCGCGTTAATTTTGAACGCGACTTTCGATAACACGCGTTCAAACCGATTTCACACCGATTTCAAACCGATTTCTCTTATCGGTTCGAATAATTTGGCAATCGTAAGTTGCGCATACTTATGAAAACAGCTGAAAAAGTAACCGCAAAAAATAAACATTTACATAAAAGCTTCAGCTGCGTATATTCAATTGACGGATTACCTTATCATGCTCGTATTGGACAGCAGTTACTAAAGGAACGACACCTACATCCATTCGTTATATTAAAAATCTGCATTTCAAAAAAAAAAAAATTTTTTTTTAACCTGTACAATTTTTTTACTACATAACAAACAAAATCAGCTGTTTTAACTCGGACGCTAAAACGCAATGGAAACACCGTTCCGCGTTTTTCGATAAATTGTTAACGCGATAACAAAACGCGGCTCAGTGGAAATGCGGCATAAGACATGACTTTGCATTGCATATGTGAAAATCGGCTATCGGTTATGAACTTATACGTAATCGGTCTGATTTAATTGCAGAGAAACAATCGTAAAACATTGCAAAATTAAATGAAAACATTTTCAGATAATAGCCAATAGTATGATTTTTTTTCAATACACTTACAGAAACCTTCTAACTTCATTTTCATGAAAAAATTAAAGTCTTACGGTGTCAAATATGGTGAATTTTTTGGAACAGCTTAAAAACTCTCAACTAACTCATTTCAAGTTGTTGAATTGAGAACAAACTAATTTTGTTAGCCAGGACTATTTTCCATATCATCAACAACAAAAACAACAGCAGCCCGTCGCGTCTGTGATCGTGAATGTTATAAAGGAAATATCGCTCCGTTTCTTAAATTTCCTGACACATTTAATTACAGTGGTTCGAAAATGGGGCCTAAAGTTAGCTTTGGGCCTCCAAAATGATCATTATCTATATACTTTTAAATGAAAAATAAAAACTGTAAGGGTTAATAACGAGTTATTGAAATGAATTGCAATTTTCAGAAAATTTATCGGAACCACAAAACAAAAGCCTATGTGAAAATATAAATAAACTTTTAAACACATAAAAAATAAACGTTTAAATCCCATTTTTATAAAAAATTTCGAGTTCCCAGACCATTTATCTATAGTGCTACAACAAAACATTTAAAAAATGCTGATTTTAGGTGTCTTAATAGGCTAAGGCTCTAATGAAATGTCTTCTTGCAGGCCCACATTAGGCCAAAATCCTTGACTAATTCTGTGGTGAACATTTTTCAACAATAGCATGCATGAAGTCCTACACGACATGTCATGCATGAAGTCTTAAGAGTCACAACATGCATGAAGTCGGGCAAGACATGCTAGGCAAGAAAACTACGATGTTAGTATGAAAATGTCTCCAACAATTTGTACTATATGTGGCTGTTATCGGTATATCATCAAGGAAAAAATACGTGGAAGCCTCACAGTACTGACATTGCTTTGATGACTTTTCTGCTGGAATAAAAAATACATGCAGCAGTTCTATGTAAAGTACGATTGTATTCGACACACATATGTAGATAGATAGAAGTGGCTGAGGGGAATAACTCATATTCCTTACACAAATAGCATAAGAAAGCCATTTTTCTATCACTTAAAAATATCGGCTGGGGGCCTCTGTACGAGATAGGCTCTGCTCAGAGCCAATCAGTGCAATTAAGGTAGGAGGAACAAAATAGGGAGACATCGCTCAGCTATTTAAGCTGCCATCGTCCGAAATGCCTTAGTCTCCTCTAATGTTTATGATGGAGCAATGTTCCGCAATAGCGGGTGCTTTGCAGAAGTGTTCTGGTACGTTTGGGTCAATCGTAGGCCAACTAAGCTTAACTTTACTGCAGCTTTTTCAGATTTTGCCCTTTATTATTGCCTTAAGAGGTGAAGTGATTTCTATTAGGGCGACCCGAGCCCTCATTGGGATCTAAACCGCGACGGTTTGGGATTCACCTAATGAACCCCATCTAGCCAGCATGTCAGCCTGCTCGTTCCCGTGAATATCACTATGACCTGGTACCCAAAAAATACTGCAGAGACTCGGCATACGAAAAAACTATTCCACTGACAAGTCTACCGAGTATTCTCCTCACCGCAGTCCATCTTAAAACCATCAGTGTAGAGTGACAGACCAGCGTCACTATTCAGCAGCTCCGCCATCCAGTTTTATCGTAAAGATTTTTTTAGTTTTGAAGGATTTACTAAAATTTTAAGCCTGTATTCCAATATTTACAATTCAAATATTTTATCTCTTTTACCATCAATGCATGTGTAGTCTAAAACACTTTTTATTATCATTTAATGTCTTAAACAAATTGAAGTTCACATATAAAATTTAACCTTGAACCAATTTTATACAGCTAATCTTAATTGCTTCAATAAGCCACAACGACCCAAAGTAGCTCAGTAGCTCTTCTCTCTTACAGATACACTTTTCAATTTTGAGGTGTTGATAATTAATGTCAAATAATGTCAAAAGTAATAAAAGCAACATTTTGCGTAGGGCTCAACAAAAATTATCAATGCTGCCCCCAAATAGGCTTAACAATAACAATGGACAAACTAAAATTAATTTCAAAATATATAAAAAAAAATAAATAAAGCAAAGTTAAAGCTTAAAGCCGGCTGATATTTAAGTCGATAGCGGATTACGTAAATATTTATTTTTCACTGTCAATGTGAGGAAATGAACTGGAACGAAACATTGAACTGAACGTGTGCGCTCGTGTAGTGCTTTCAAATTGATTGACAATGGCAGAGGAGGGTTTAGTGTTTAAGTTGTAAGTACAATTGTAATATTGATGGAATAACTGAGGAAGTAGCGCCCACGACGACGATGACGATGACGTTGGGTGACGACGATGGCCGCGTGGTATTGGTAATGTTGACGTTAAAGGTCAACTTCAATTACAGCGCACAAGAAAACAATTGGCATTATACGATGTATATAGTACACACAGCGTCAGTCAAAACGACAACAATGGGGCCAACCAAGACAGGCCAAATAAATTCGTATGTTAACTGACTGACTGATGGCTTCTCTCATAAAGAAAAGTCAAAAAGCTGGCATAAAGCATAACAAAATTGAAATAAAACTTTTGGAAAATCGTTATAAACGTTGTGAACGACGATAACCGAAACAATAGAGTACCGCCCAATAACATGCCACACCGCCCCATCTATATATACACCCGATCTCTTGCCTCTTTATGCATTAAGTGTAAAAATATTGAAGGTGAAGTCAGAGTAAGCGAGCTAATGAAGGTCAACAATAGAAAATAGTTTTAACAATGACGATGACGACGAGTTTGGGGGAGTGAGAGAAGAAGTTAGGGAAATACGCGAAGTCTTTAAATCTGTAATTACGCTAAAATAGTTGTAAAATGCTTTTTTAAAAGGTGTTATGTATTTTCTCCCAAGTCACATTAAGTTTTTTTTTTTTTTATGCAATTGTATCCATACACATTAGCTACAAGGTGGGTGTTTTCGATTGGTTACGACCAATATTAGAGTGCTTTTGGCGTCGTTGGTATTTTTGAGATTTTTTCTTTTTCTGCTTTTTTTGTTTTTGTTTAAGCGAGATGAGTTTTAAAGTGAATTAATTCGAAACGCAATGGAATGTAGTGTCGCGTAACTGGCGGATATCAACGGTTCCACTTCGCAGCGTCTGCATTTTAAATATGTGTGTTGCATGAGCACAGACCAGACTGCATAGAAGAGTAAAAAAGTGGCATAATATCAGTAAGTGGAAAAGGGATAAAGCAATATGAGAAGAGTACATATACCAGCATATGTCAACTGTTGTGCTGTGGTGGCCAAGAGAAAAACACAGTGAAACCCTAAATAAATAAAAATTTTAAACTTTAAATTTGTGCAAAAATAAGTTTTGTTTTGTATTGTTTTTTTTTTTAATTTTAAACCTTAAATAAATTTTTTAAAAAGGAAACAAAGTATTTTAAAAGTTTAAATACGTCGTTTTTCTATATTTTTTTTTACAAATTTGCTTGGTATCTCAAATTCTACTGAATCAATTTATCACGAAAAAGAAACAAATAACTTAAAATTCATGAAGTTCTTGTACGATCTCACGTAACAAGAACTTCATTACGTAATGTACTACGTAATGTAAAACGTACTGTACTACGTAATGTACTACGTAATGTACTACGCAATGTACTACGTAATGTACTACGCAATGTACTACGTAATGTACTACGTAATGTACTACGTAATTTACTACGCAATGTACTACGTAATGTACTACGTAATGTACTACGTAATGTACTACGTGATGTACTACGAAATGTACTATATAATGTACTACGTAATGTACGTAATGAACTACGTAATGTACGTAATGAACTACGTAATGTACGTAATGAACTACGTAATGTACGTAATGAACTACGTAATGTACGTAATGAACTACGTAATGAACTACGTAATGTACTACGTAATGTACTACGTAATGTACTACGTAATGTAACGTAATGTACTACGTAATGTACTACGTAATGTACTACGTAATGTACTACGTAATGTACTACGTAATGTACTACGTAATGTACTACGTAATGTACTACGTAATGTACTACGTAATGTACTACGTAATGTACTACGTAATGTACTACGTAATGTACTACGTAATGTACTACGTAATGTACTACGTAATGTAGAACCGAAGTTGGAGTTGGTGAGTTGGATTTGATATTGGATGACATTAGAAGTGCTTTTACCTAATTTGGAGTGAATACTTTAATAAATAATACCTATTCTTATAAATAAATTCAAGAATGGGTGGCAACTTTGAATGGCAGGTATGCGTAAAAATGGGCGTGGCACTTTGATTTTGACAAACAAATTGCCTAGACCAAAAAAAAGATTCACACTATGTGTGGCGGGTAAAAAAAATAATAATCTTAAAAGTAAAAATATTGATAGAAACATATAATATAGCTTATATGAAAGCTTAAACCTTGAAGTTTTAAGTTAAATAGCTATAATCTATTAAGGTCAAGAGGAAACGATTTTTGCGAGCCAAAGCTTTTTTTTATTTAAAAAAATGGGCTATGTCACACCCATTTTTCCACTTAGTAACTAAACTTTTTCGACAACGAATCTAAAAATAATCAAATATATTATTTTCACTTTTAAACCAATTTTTTTGGAAGTGAACAAGGTTGTTGATAACAAAACTACCTGTTATATTGGAGGTGTCGTCGATATGCAAAGTAAATAGTGTATTAAAAAACATCTTGATTCAGTATTTTGAAATATTTTTCAAACTTTCCAGAATAATACAAAAAGCTCTTTGATAAATATTTTCTTTCACAAACTTTTTGGGTTTGACAAATGCCGTAACTCGAATATTTCAAATTTCGAAAATTGGAACACGGTTGAATATATACGTATTTATAGATGATAGATTAAGAAATATAAATATAAAGTTTGGTTGTTATTAAAAAGCTCGACTAGACATGCTCCAGTTTTCACTTGATCAAAAATTTTACGAAAGCGATTTTATTTGAAAGTTACACAGGGGTGTCACTGAAAACACTTCCACTAGAGTTGTGATTAAATCCTTTATCAACATGAGTGTTTTCAATTTAAAAAACCACTTTAAAAACCATTTTGCGACTTCGTTGTCATCACTGATTATCAACTTTTGGCAATTTCGGTCTGTACCTAATTCAAAATCATTTTAAAAAGTCAACCAAAAACCGTTGAAAAGTTTTTCGAATAGGTGAATTTAATAATTTAGTAGATTTTAATAATTTAGAATGAGGTACACTTTGCAAACCTTTCTCCATTAAATAATATAATTAATGAACAAAAAAAAATTAAACATTTATACAAAACTAAAAAATTAAACGATTTTTGGTTTTGAGAACACGCATTAATTTTGTTTGTAAGAAATTTATGGAATTGGGAACATGAAACATTTTAACAAAATTTTAAAACAAATATGTATTTGCTCTCTGACTTTAATTTAATTATATATAAATAAATTTTCCTGGTAACATAAATAGATACAATACAAATTTGCCCTATCAAGGCAACACTGTCAACTTCGCTATTTTGTCAGATATAAATTTTTTTGTTGTTGTTGTTGTTGTATTGTGCAGCGAATTGTAATTTTCGTAAAATGCGTGCTGTACTATGCCATACACCCACTCTCTCTGTCTCTCTCATACCAATACCAAGTAGACTCACACTCATACACACACATTTTGTTGTGAAAAACTTTACTGGAAAATATTTGTCATGCAGCAGAATAGAGGCAATTTACAAAAAAGGGTTTATAATTACATGCAGCAGCAATTTTCGAGAAAAAAACAATAAAAATTCAACATCAAATAAATATTAAACATAGTGTAAAGCCTATAATAAAAATAGTAGCAGCAGCTAATAATTATACAAACTAAACGGAAACGCATCTAAAAGATACATTTATGCGACGAAGAGCGTTAAACGCGGCGTATGAGTAACCTAATTAAAAAAAAAAAAAAAAACTGTGGCAAGCGTGGAAAAACTGTATGTGAAAAAATTTAAGCTGCTAAATGGTTTTTAAATATAATAAAAAAAAATGTTTAACAATTCATTAGAGTTGTAAGATTTGAGTTCATTAGAATGACCTCGGGGCTTACAGTTGACCACATTTGTTATTTTTTTGGAATTACTCAAGTGCTGCAATGGCACACTTGTTCTTTCGAAATAATTTTTATATCTGCGTTTTGTACAATCCAACATTTCTTGTCAATCAAAGACAAAAGTCATTCAATTTGATTTCAATTTACAAATTTTTGCAAATCATTTTCAACATCATTAGAGAAGGCGGTATTTCGTAATTGATTGATTCACATAAGCAAAATTATTCTAATGAATTTGATTTTTGACAGCTCTCTGACGTTTGTATCTTTTATTATTTTTTATTATGCGAATCGCTTTCGCTCGTTTGAAAGAGTTTTGCGTTTGAATTTCGCATAAAAAATGCCAAAAAAAAAGAGAAAATTCTACTTAAGATTCTTTTTTTTCGCATTTATTTCAATTTAAAATTTTGATTCGTTGGCTTTCTTTTGAAGTTTTTATTAATATTTGCTTTTTTGGCACAATTGAAATGCTTTGCATGAGTTTCATAATTGATAGAACGAATTTTTTTAAAGTTGAAAACAAAAAAATAAATCTGAAATTATTTCTAGTTTGAAGTAGTTCTCAAAATTCTGCACAAGTATCCTTGCCTGCTTACATCAATTTTGCTATTATATTTCGCTACAATTTTCCACTTCAAGTGTAATAAGTAACTGCTGCGGAAAATCAAGTTAACCTTTCTCTTAACGATTATTGATTAGACCAAAAAAAAAAAAAAATTGCAAGAATACAATTTTCGAAATTGATTGACGATGTTGTCAATAATTATAGACAATGTTTTGCTGGCATTTGGAATGTATATGAAAAAAATTGAAAAAACAAAAACAAATTAAATTTATAGAAAACAAGAAAGAACGCTGAAGTCGAGTATGCTCGACTACACGATACTCTGTACACAATCTTGATGAATATATCGTTAAGTCTTATCTTAGAACCATACTATTGTATTGGATTTTCATACAAAAACTCAAAAAAATGGGGTTACTTTGTATAGGGGTTTAACCTAAAATTTTTATGGTCCTATCCATATTAGGATAGTTTTTTGGGACTATCATAGGCATATTTTATACTACATTTGAAGTTCCTAGAATAAGAAACAAAAAGTCTTTAAGCAAAAACCAAAATTGAATTGAAAACCAGATTTGTATGGGGGCATCCCTTAAAAATGAGGTTAGAGAAAACCCATTTGTAAGTGCATACTTCACAGCATAGGAGAGTCGAAGATTCAATTATGGAAGCTCTACCTTTTATAGTCTCCGAGATAATCGTTTTCATACGGCAGACAACACATGACTGACGGACGGGCAGAGAGACATAGCTAGCTCGACTCCCCTTTCAACGTATATATACTTTATAGGGTCTATCTAGGGTTCTTCTGTGTGTTTACATACATTCGCACAAACTTAATATACCGTTTTACCCTTTGTGTACAGGGTATAAAAATATTCATTTTCAATGAATCAAATCATTTATACACTTTGTTTAAAATAAATGCATTCTCTCTATAGGCCATATATAGTTTGTGGATCAAATAAATATGTTGCTTTTTTAGGGTTGTAAAACAGTAAAATATTTTTTTTATAATTAAGGAAATCATGAACCGTTCAATTCATATCGCTTTTGTCGTTCAAATAGTTTGGTTTCTGCTTCAAAACCATTAATTTTCGGAAGATCGGTTGACGTGTCGGATGAGACACCAAAAAGTACAGCAGCTCTGTTCAAAACCCGGATAGATTATAAACCGGTTTGCAGCTCCTTATTAGAAAAAATTGGTCAATTCGAAAAGCAAACTTTGAGAAGAATGAAAAGTCTATCGAAAAATGTATGTAACCAAAAGCAGGTGGAATACCTACGATTTGGCAATTGAATGACAAATTTTTGTTGTTTACCGAATTTTTGTGGCAAAAAAACATCTTTGATGTCTAATCGCGAAACACCAAAACTAGCGTTGCATACACCTATGAATAATAATCTCAATGCGAAATAATCTTAGTACAAAAACCTGGGAAACCTGCAGCAAATATCTACTCAAATCGTCCGTTTAATTTATTGGCGGTTTTTTTCAAAGTAACTGAAAGACTACTTTTGTGTAGGATACGACTAACTTGTCTCTAGTTTGGCTTCAGTGAATTTCATGGAAAAAAGTATTGCCCGGTAGTAGTTAACCTAGACGTTAAGCAAGCCTTCGACAGGATTTGGCATATTGGCATGCTCGAAATATAAGCTGCTCAGATCATACATTGAGAGCAGAATCTCGTCATAGCCGGAGTTTCCCAGGGAAGTGTTTTGGGCACAATTCTATACATGCTATAAACCTGCTGACATGCAAACGATTCCAGATACTAGGCTGCTAACTGCCACATACGCCGGCCATTTTAGCTCCTCTGATATCCTTCAGCATTTGGATACGCTAAACTCCTAACTAAAAGTTGGAATGTAAGGGATTAACCCGGAGAAATCTACGCAGACAACAATTTTCCAAAGAGCAGGTTTCCACCCGGTCCAACTGGACGGTTCACCTTTCCCAACCAGTGATAGTGCCTTGTACCTGGAAATGGAGCTTGACAGAAGATTGACATGGAGACTTTACCTAATCAATAAGTAAAATCAATTGAATGTTAGTTTGAATAAGTACCTATGGCTTCAGGGAAAAAGATCCAAACTGAGCCTACGCGTCAAGCTTTTTATATGTATGGTTATATTAAAGCCCATTTGGACAAATGGGATCTCAATCTGGGGCACTGCCAGCCAACTGTGAACGGATCCAGATGTTTCAAAATATTGTATACCGTACAATCTTCAATGCGTACTCGTTCCATTCGAATAGCTAAATACAAAGTGATTTCGGAGTCATTTGAGTCCATCAGGAGAACCTCAGTTTTGCCAAAGCCTACCTGGAGAGACTGGATGATAAACCAAACCACTTACCATAAACCTGCTGCACAACTGCGCTATCACCAGCCACAAACGAGAGACCACCCGCTGGATCTGCCTCACCAAATAGTGCAATTCCTCCAACAACCCAACCAACCCCTTCCCAAATTCCATGTTACTATAAAGTCATAGCCCCATAAAAAACATGTATGACTTTTATATACGAAAAGATTTTTATTACGTATCATAGACCTACAAAATGTTGTTTTTTTTTTGGTAACAAAAAGGTCCAAATGATAAGATTTAAACTAATTTTATATAAAAGACATTATACAAATAAGCTTTACATTTCAATTATTCAATCGCGAAACAAATTTTTTGTTTATATCATTATACCCAATTTCAGAAAATTTTTAAAGGGTACAAACAAGTGAAAAGAATGCCGCTTAATGCTTTTCCTATTCAACTGCAATTATCACGTCACACACGCCCATACCATGGAACATAATCAATTTCCGATGCATTGCCGGCAACGAATCAAGTTGAATGAAGTGAATCCAAGCCAAGCCGAGCCGAGCCAAGTCAAGCCAGTTCATGTTGCAACGCGTCGCTGCTTTGGGCCAAGTTAACAAAAAAAGAACAACAGAATAGTACCAATAACAATAACAATAACAACAACAATAATAATGACCGGCAGCAACTATAATAAAAAAGAAAAAAAAAGTTCGAAACAACAATTGTTCCCTCATTTTATTCATTTTTGTAGTTCTTTTGCAATAGAATTTTTCCAATGCCGTTGGCCTTCATTGACCAATAAAAGTTTTTATCTAAGAGAAGAGTGAAGAGAGGAGACCTAAATGGGTAATAGTTGTTTAGGAAAAACTATGTAAGTAAATATTGTATTGGAAAACAATAAAAGACATCATGAAAACATTCAATCGAACAAAGAACGGAAGTGCAAATGTACAAACGGAAAAAAAAATAAACTAACGTAACAAATCGAACTCTCCCGGCAGACAGACGACGACGTCGACGGCGACGACGTAATGCTTTGAAATTTAAACGTGTTCAAAGATTGAACTTAAACAATCATTGCCTGCGGTTTTTGTTCACTTCTAACTTCTCTCAGCAATCGGCTGTATTCATTTCAGTGGCTTAGATGCTGCTCCCTGTTTTGAGGAAGACGATTAAGACGCGAGCGTCAAAGCCAAGTTTTGCATCTGAGACAACAAATTACAAAAACAAATGTTTTATTTGTTACAAAAAATAAAATAAATAAAATCTGTGTTCTTTTAAGTAAATTGCTTTTTAATTGACAAATGTTTCAAATGAAATAGGAAAACACCTTTTTACACTCGTCCCAAGGAGAGCGACTTTATAAAGTCATTTGCAACATTTCTCCAGATGGTAGTAGACATCTGTAAAAAGACTTCTAAGAAAGCGGTAAGTACTTTCGAGGCTGTCACGCCTGTTTATTTACTTTTTGCGTCAATTCGGAACCGTGGACGGTTTTGAAGAGAACGTTAAAGAGTACCGCTGCACTTTAAACGCAACAAGCGGCTGGTATTAACGACTTAATTCACAGCGGCTATATTGACCATGGTAAACAATCACCTCTTCATATAATATTGGATCGAGGCGGACAAACGCCGTCACATCAACAAGACAACGTACCAGCTCTCAAAACATTGAAAACGATGGCCATATGACATGAAATTCTTTCCCCAATAATTCACATATATCTATTTTGAGTACATTTATTATTTGGATGGAATGAAAAAAAATTGGAGAAATGCAAAACCTTTATTGTATTGTATGACGCTTCTTTGACTAAGAAATTTTAAATCGATTTATCAAACTAACCTCGTAACTTATGTGTATTAATTTCAACTGGTTTGCTGATTTCAATATCTGACATTTCATAGAATTCGCTAGCGATTTGAATAAAAGTGATTTGCCAAATCTTGAAAAGTAATTTAACCATGCCACAGAACTCTGAAGGATTTCAATTTTTGGCCTTACCACAAACGTTTTTGAGCTTGGCAGATTAAGCAAAAATTATATACACAGACGGGATTAAACTCGAAAGAAGGGAAGGAGGAGGTTTCTTTTCCCCGGACCTGGGGATTAGAGAATCTTTCAGACTTCCCGTTCACTGCAGCGTTTTTCAAGTTGAAATGATCGCTATACCCGAAGCCATGCATTATCTGTGGCACCACTCAGGTTGTGGGCAAAAAGTACACATCTATCTAAAAGTACGTACTATCTTCCAGTGCCGCACATCTCTCAACGAGATGGCTGAACAATGGAATATTTGCCTCACATGGGTTTCGGGTCACCAAGATATATTTGGTAATTGCGAAGCAGATAGATTAACCAGAGAAGGTACAAATTCCGATATTCCTTCTGGAAGGAGTCCCACTGGAATTCCCATGGCCTCTCTGAAGCTGCGAGTGAAAGAGGAAATATTCAGAATGGCAGAGACTAGGTGGACCACAAATTCCAAATGTAATATCTCAAAACTTACGTGGCCAGAGTATAACACTAAACGAACAGCCCAACTCAAGCGCCATAATAGACAGACTCTATTCATGATGGTTGGCGGTTTCACGGGACACTGCCTGGTGCGAAGACATGCCGTCCGACTAAGGGTAGCATCAAATGATTTCTGTAGGAGCTGTAGAAACGAGGAAGAGGAGGAGACAGTAGAAAATTATCTCTGCCACTGCCCAGCCCTTGGGAGAATAAAATTAACCGTACTTGGTAGGTCGTTCCTTGATAGTCTGGCGGAGATTGCATCAGTCAAGATTGGTGCAGTAGCCGGCTTCATAAGGAAATCAAGCTGGTTCGAGTAGGATGATATAAAAAAAGGGATCATATGGTATAACAATGGGCCTTTCTGGCCTAGGTGACGTCGCGAGAATTCGCGTCGGCCATTCTAACCTAATCTAAGCAAAAATTAATTCGAATTAATAGATAACCATAACCATTAGAACATGACGTAGTGTCTGGACAGCGGTCGCAAGACAAGCAAGTGATCAAAGCGACATTGAAGGCGCATAGAGCTTTCAAATGACTACATTCCTTCTAAAAGGGGAAACGGGAACTGCGATCATGATAGGACATTTTCAGGTGCCTTGATGAGTCTGAGAATGTTCTTCGTCGAGGAAAGTCTGATATGTTCAGGGGTTAAAAAGCTTTGATCGAACTGAATAAATCTAAGTCTAGACAATGCTGAACATTCACATAAGATATGTAGAGCCGGTTTCATCATCTACCAGACAGAGTCTACACTCTTGTTCAGAAGACAAACCTATTTTATTTAGGTGGAGTCTCAGTACGTCGTGAACTATAAGATACCAAGTAAGAAGTCTTAATTCAGACCGGCTGAAATGAATATTAGTTTTTGAAAAATTTTCAGAACTAGTTGTTTAGCCTGCCGAAGGCCAGGATGATGTAGCCAGTGCTGAGAGACAGAGTCTCTGAAGTGTCGCTCAATAAAGAGTGATGCAGAGGTACAGTTGAGTTCACAGAATGGTTCAGGGCCGATCATAGGTATTGTTATTAATTGATAGATATTTTACTAGCGATTTACTAGCTTTAAATGTTGAATTGGCAAAAGTATTTTTTTAAGTTTATTTCAGAGATGTATTTAGATAAACTTTCGGACCATCGAGTTGCAAATCGCTACATGGTAAATTGGAGTTGAAGCGAAATTCGAGCGAAAGTGATTTCTGTGACAGGCCTGATAGATACGCTAAAACCTATAATCAGTTTATTTTTTCGAAACAAAATGCTACACTCCTGAAGAGAATTTTGAATGAGTGCAGGCTATCTCGTAGTCGAAATGGCTCGATTGCAAAGCGTTTCTTTTGTGCTTAAAATGGCAAAATCTTTGCACTATTAAAATGTTTATATCGACACTTTTAAACTGGGGTTTAGTCAGTAAATTTATTTACTATTTAGAGTGATTTTTTTTTATATTTTTATTTGGCTTATTAAATAAAAAACCAATTCAAATTTGGACATTAAAAAATTAAATAATTCTCATTTCAAGTCATGCAAATAATTTGTGATATATTTTCGAAATAAAAAAGCAGAAGATACATCTACTAGCTACATTTCGCGCTGCGCTACTGTGTGTGTGTCTGTGTGTGTGTGTGTGTAGCAATATACTTTATTGCTTCACTTTTCCGTTGAGCATGTTAGCTTCTTGGCTAGAATTGATTTTCTAAAAAACATTTGTATCTACATAATTTTTTCATCGAGCAATTTGAAGACTGAAAACTGAAAATGCACGAATAAGAATGTGCGCCGCTTCAAATGAAAGCGAAGCATGAAATTGTTATAAATTTTATTTCAATCTTTTAACTTTTTTTTCCTTCTTTTGCACAAAGTCACTTAAACACCTTTTTTAAAAAAACGGTTAAGCGACGTGAGGCGTGCTATCCATATCAATAATTTATATGGAAAAACGATTGTCTTGACTGATTAACTGAAACATTGCTGTGTATGTAATGGAATCAAGAACGGAGAGAATGGCTTTTCTGTAACGTAAAGATTTTACTCTACTTAAGGGCACCAGAATTTCTTTTAAATTTTATGCGGACAAAGTCGAGTCCAACAACTGTCAAACAATAAATTGAAGGCTGTGTGTAAAAGAATCATATAGAGTATTGCAGACTTGTAGTAGTAGCAAGGAGCCCCGTTGTAGTATCCCAGGTTGCATAATTTGCTGCCGATCTTTTTGCTGTTGTTGTTGTTTTTGTTGTTGTTTTTGATGATAACAACGAGTAATAAGTTCAATATTTTCGTGCTGCACGGAATACGCGATGAGATTGTTGGCTTTTGCCCTGATTGCCGTTTTGGCTTTAAATTCTTATTCTTTTTTTCAACTTTTTGTACCACTTTAATTTCAACGTTTAATATTTTTTTTTTTTTTTTTAAGTTTTAAGATTTATGCGCCGCTTGTGGCATCATAATTCAATGTTTGCAGTAACATTAATTTGCCAATGAATGAGTTCGAGTGAACTGCTACCAATTGTAGCGGCAAGTAAATTTGTAGTTTATTAAAAATTTAACATTTTTTGTATGAGTAACAGCACGTTTGGAATAAACGAGAGACTATATAGTGAAAATATCTTAGAGATATATTGGATAAAAACCTATATTAGATTTTCGTTGAAAACGTATACTGACGGTTTAAATTTTGATAAGTATCTAAAAAATATCTTAATAGAGATGATTGCTGAGCTAGAAATGTTCAGAAAAAAATTTAATTAGATAAGAAATAAGAAAGTTTTTAGAAAATAAATAAAATAGTAAAAATGTATCTATGTCCTCTATGTACGTTTAAACCATCAAACCGATGAGTCCCAAACCGGTTTCATCTGAAAGGTAACAATGCAAATAAATTAAAATTCCACTTAAACATAACATTCGGCACATTCGTTTAAACCAAAAAGTCGATTTTCTAATTTTCCCATAAAAAATGTTTTGCTTTTTTATATGTTTTTATTATACTAGCCTCAACATTTTGAGGAACTCGCTGCAATCAAAAAACAAACAAAAAACAGCTGATTGCAACGTTCCCAAAAATATTTTGGACTCGCTGGAAAAAAAAATAAATTGATATTTTTTAGTATGTTTATTGTAAGCCCAAACATATTTTGGTTGCGCTGCAAAAGAAAAAAAAAAGAATTAATACCACCGAAAAAGAGCAGCCATTGCACAAAAAAGAGTTGATGCAAATCTGAAAAGAGACGAATGAGCAGCCAAAACACACGTCGGTTATCCGCTAGTTATATATAATTGTCATGCCTCCTTTTTAAATTAACTTACTTCTTTGATCTATTCCTTTTTTTTAGCTATTAATGTATTTTATATACATATATTGGCAATAATTGACTTGGTCACTAATGACTGATTGGTGACATGTCGTCAGATGTGTTACCATTGGCGAGTTTCTAACATACAACATGATTATACAATTATTTCCCTAAAGCGGTAAGGTCACAGTTTGTGAAAATTATCAATTGATGATTGCGAACAAATAATACTGGCGGAGCAGAATTGTCAGTTCGTTTGTAATATTCTAAAGAATTTTTTAAACTAAAAAATGTTTATTTAATATTTTGATAAAAAAGCGAGACAATATACACACAAACATGACTTGTCATCTAAGAAGTCTAGCAAGACATGTCATAAAAATGACAAAAAAATGTAGTTTTTTAAAAATATTTTAATTTTATTCTATGATGTTTATACAGTTTATCTTTGTAATTTTTGATATCATTAATTCTGAATTCGAATTTGAAATCAATATTTTCTACTCTTACCTAAATTTAAAGAGCAGAAAATTTAATCAAACAATTTGTAATTTGCTTTGATCGATAACTTTTTAATTTGTAACCGATATTAGTTTTTTCATGTACAATGCAAAGAAACATTTTGGAAATGAAACATAATTTTTTGAGATTGCCGGAGAAAGAATAATTTTTTAATGATTACGGTAGCATGGCTGTATATATTGGATTTATATCTATAAGTGGATTTGCAAGTAGAGTTGGAGAATGGGTTTGGGTTTTTTGTCGTTGTCCATTTATTTTGTTCGTGTTCGTACAGTTTCGTGTTTGAAAAATTTAATGTCGTTCGTGTTCGTGGCCCGAAAAACCCGAAAAAACATGAAAAGCAAATACAAAAACAAAACTTTAATTCTTTTCTTACTGTTTATATATTAAATGACTCCTCGTCTAATTGGATTTTATACAATATATTATTTTATTATTTGAGCGATGAACTCGGAATTTGAACCTAGAAAATTGGCCAGGCACTAGGCCTACTAGGCTAGTGTAAAAGTATATATTAAAATATAAAATTTTCATACAGTTTATAAAAAATTTGTAGTCGTGTCGGATTTATTTAAAAATAATTTTCTGTGTTTGGTCGGGCAATCACGACGCACCCTCATCTCTATGTGCAAGTATACCAAAGACATCTTAAATATAGTTAAAACTAATTGTGAATTATATGCATTAATTCAATAAAATACAGGTGAGATATGAAACCAAACAAAAGAGATTTGAAATTAAAACAAACTTTGCTATCGATTACATTATATTATAGGATTTCTGGAATTTTAATTGATGGAAAACAGTCCTATACATTTTTAACAAATCATTTTTATACCTGTTACACATAGTGTAATCGGGTATATTTAGATTTTAGCTTTTCTTGCTCCTAGGCACTTTGTGGGTCAGAATCAAGATGCCACGCCCATTTTTAGGTATAGCCCCCATACAAACTTACCGCCCAAACATTTATTTTTTTCTGAATTAATCCAATTAAAATTTAGTAAAATCAATTCCAATGTCCACCTAAGTGAACACTACCGATATGGTAACGATCGGGCTAATATAACATAAAGCCTGCACAAAAATTTGACCAAATTCATCGAGAAATTTAATCTAAGCACCTGGTAAACATATAAACTATTAAAAGTGTTGTGTAACGGGTATTTCAGATTCGGTTCCACCGAAGTTAACGTTTTTCCTTGTTTTTCGTTTGTTTGGCTTTTTTCCCCCATTTTACGAATACCTATGGACATTGTACGAAACAGATTCGTAAACAGTGGTGTCTCATTCCGTTTTTAATGATAAATATTTCAAGTATAATGATAAATATATAAAGTATCAAGTATCAAGTATCTGTAGAACCCAAATACCCAGCCAATTAAATGCAGCGTAAATAATCTGAAGTTGGTAGTTCTTATATTCATGACTGTTTAATTTTATTTAATTTTATTTTTCTTTCAAAAATTTTGGACACGCATTTCGTGATGGTCGCTTTTTTATGTGCTTGGCGCTCTTCGTGTAGACGCAGCAGTCACTTCAATTGTTTGTCTATAGTGCGTCTGCTCTGCTTATTATGCATTAGCTGCGACGCTATACGACTTGTGTCTGACACTCATGTGTATGGGTATATGAAATGTTTTGAATCAAAACAAAAAAAAAAAAAAATTATTGCTTTACGAGTACACTCAGAATTAACTGTTTGCGAGTTACAGTTCAACGAACTTGAATATTGCGAACGCGTTTAAAAAAGATACAAAAAAAAAAAAGATACAAAAAACCTTAAATTACATAATAATTTGTTTTTGGTTTCTGCATAAAATATGATGCGCATATATTTATTTTTTTTTGCAAAATTTATGCTTGAAAAAAATTGGGACAACTGTGAGCATTTCGCAAACAAAAAACAAAACTTTTAATGTTTTTTTTAGATGTAAATTCTAACGGAAGTGTAAATGCTAATGTGTGTTGCAAGTATCTGCTAGCATGACAAGAACGACATTATTAACATCAAAAACAACATCATCGGCGTCTTGTCATGTTTTGATTTTGCTGCTGCTGCTGCAAGCAAGTCATGCTAATTGGTTAATTATCGCTAATCACCATTTTTATGTTTGGAAAAATAAAAACTCAACTAATTAGTTAAGCTTTTTTTGAATTGATTTTTAATCAATATTACTCAAATTATAGTTGACATAAATTCAATAATATTTCTCAAGAGTTTAAGTTTTTTAAAGCATTTTAAAATTAAAAAGATACACAACACTCGCATTTAGCTCATAGATTGTATTCGCATGAGTCAACAAAAAAGTCAAGATAGGAAAATAGAAAATCAAAGCAGGCAGCATGGATACGAATGTTTACACTCTGCAGCGTTGTTGTTGTTGAAAAGTGCATTCATTGTTACGGCGTTAGCTCGTAAATTATTTGGATTCAAAACAAAAAAATAAAAAGGGAAACAATACGAAAATGTTACGTTTTGTTTGTAATGAAGTTTTAATACACTTCGCTTGCATTTATTAAATTTTCTGTACGATTCATTGAAATAAAAAAAGGAAAATAAACAAGGAAGAACGTTAACTTCGGTGGAACCGAAGCTTAAATGCCCGTCACACGGATACATTTGTTCGAAAATAATCGATAAGTTTGTATGGGACTATAGCTAAAAATGGGCGTGGCAGCTTGGATTTGACATTGAACATTAGAAATATTTTTTACCCAATTTGGAGCTTTTTCATACAAAAAACCGGCGAGGCAATTTGATTTTAACACTTGAACTGCTTAGGACTGAGAAAAACTTAAGTTCCGAGTTTCAGGTCAATATCTTTAAAACTGAGCGAATGAATCGCATAAATACAGACGGACGGACAAACGGACGGACATGGCTATAATATATAATTTATAGGTCTACGACGTCTCCTTTAATCAGCTACAAACTTTCAGACAAATTGAATATACTAGTTTACACTATGTAACGGGTATAAAAAGGAAGATCTCGAGATTGATCCATTTTTCGAATTTATGTTCCAAAATAAATGGAAATAGATCTACGCTCGAATACGCAATATTATACATCATTTGAAAGGTCTTGACATATCCTACAAAACGACGCTATGCGTAATTTGTTTGGATACTGCGTCAAAAAGTTATAGACGTGCAAACATGGAGTTCACTAGCGCCGAAATTCCCGCTATTATGAAGTTTTCCTTCGTTAAAGGCAAATCCGCTAGAGAAATGTTCCATGAGAATAATGGTGTTTTTTGGGGGATGCTACTCTATCACTTCGAACCGCGGAGGAATGGTTTCGACAATTCAAATCATTTTAAACCATCTGCAGAAGGCTGGATACAAAAAAAACTTGATCTTTGGGTGCCGCATGATTTGACGCAAAAATTTTTCTGAACCGAATCAACCCATTTTTGAAGCGGATGATGACTGGCGACGAAAAATGGATCACATACGATAATATCAAGCGAAAACGGTCGTAGTCGATGGCCGGTGAATCGTCCCTAACAGTAGCCAAGCCGGGATTGACGGCCAGGAAGGTTTTGCTGTGTGTTTGGTGGGATTGAAAGGGAATTATCAAAATGAGCTGCTCCCATATGGCCGGACGCTTAATTCTACCATCTACTGCGAACAACTGGACCGCTAGAAGCAGGCGATCGACCAGAAGCGTCCAGAATTGTCCAACAGGAAGGGTGTACTTTGGGGTTCTACAAGGGGGTATTATGAAGTTGCCGTCTAGATGGAAACAGATTATCGAACAAAACGACGCATATTTGAGCTAAGTCCCGATCACTGTAACACTTTTTATAAAGCATTGAATAAAGAGCAAAAAAAAGCGGAAGGGAGATATTTGACAACCTTATATATATATTCTTGATCAGCTCGATGGGATGAATCGAAATAGCCATGTCCGTCCGTCTATTTGTCTGTTGCGATGCGTTTTACTCAGAAAGTGAAATTTTAAACTAAACTTTTTTTGTTAGGTCAGAGTTAAGATGCCACGTCCTTTTTTAGGCATAGCTACCACACCAGTCAAGGCCCAATTTTTGAGATTTTGTATGAAAACATTTATTATTTCTAAATTAAATCAATTAAAATTTGGTAAAAACACTTTTAATGTCCACCCAAGTTTATGATAGGCAAAGGGCTAATATAACGTAAAGCCCCCTACTAACTTGACCAAATACATCGTGAAATTTAACCCTAAGCCCCTGCTGAACATATAAATGGGTGTCAGAGAAATCTCTACCAACCCAATTCCAATCCAATTGCAGCCAAAAAGAGTTTTCAAAGTGTTACACAAATCTGTGACAGAGAGATTTTATTTTAGAGATTTACAATCCAATTCCACCGAAATTAATTTTTTTTTATACCTGTTACACTAGTGTAAACAGGAAAATTCAGTTTGTCGGAAAGTTTGTAACGCATTAAAGGTGGCATCGTAGATCCTATAAAGTATATATATTCTTGATCACCTCGCAAGACGAATCGATTTAGCCATGTCCGTCTGTCTGTCCGTCAGTCTGTCTGTTTGTTGCTGCGCGATTTATTCGCTCAGTTTTAAAGATATTGGGCTGAAATTTTAAACTTAAGCTTTTCTAGGTCCTGTGTACGTTCTATGTTAAAATCAATGTGCCACGCCCACTTTTAGATATTGCTCCCATACAAAAGTACAACATTTTGTCAAGTTCTTATAAGAAAAAATTTATTTATAAAGCGAATGGCTTTAAATATGGTTCAAATGTCTTTTATACCATGCCAAATCTTCAGTTTAAAATTGGTCCAAATCGGACCGCGAATTCCTTAATTTTTAAGAATATATTTAATTTGTTTACTATTTGTAAATAAAATTTAATACAAATGCTGCACACGAAGGTCTATCAACGTCAAATGATGCGTAACAGGTATATAAGCTTCGGTAAAAGCGAAGTTAACTTTTTTTCTTGTTTTTTAGAATTAAATCAGTTCTAACAAGAATTGAATATTCTGCGGAATTTTTATATTAAAACAAGGAAAAACGTTAACTTCGGCGGAACCGAACCTCTTATACCCGCCACACGAATCTTTGAATAGTTTATTTGTTATTATCAGTGGCTGAGGTAAAATTTGGAGCAGGTGTGGGTGGGAGTCAATAGTCCGATATAATCAAAGTATAGACACAATAATATGGTCAATATAGACAGATAAACAAACATTTTCTTTAAAAAAATCGGAAAATGGGAGGTAAGTTAACATGGGGGCTATATGTTATAGTGGGCCGATTCTTATAATATAGGTGGTGTGCAAATAGGATGATATTAGATATGATTTTACCCAATTTGGTCTGAATAAATTTATTATCTATTTTCATTAAAAAAAAAAAAAAAAATGGGCGGTAAGTTTGTATAGGGACTATAACTTAAAATGGGCGTGGCACCTTTTTTTATCATTGGACGATATAAGAAGTGTTTTCACTCATTCTCGAACTTAACCTTATCGTTGCCGAGAAAAAGCTTAAGTTCCAATTTTAAGCTTAATGTCTTTATATCTTCAACGAAAAAGATACATAGAAATATACAGACAGACAGACAGACGAACATGACTAGATCGATTCGTTTTATCGAGCTGATCAAGAATATATGTATATACTTTATAGGGTCTACGATGCCTCTTTTAATGCGTTACAAACTTTCCGACAAACTGAATATACCCTTCACCGGTTTATGACCAGCACTTGAGTCGAGTATACTAAGACACTTCTGACGTTGGCAAATACAAATCATTCAGCGATCTGTCTTTCCTATGTCCCTGAATGTCAAGTTTGTGATAACAAAACGATTATTTGTTTTGGGAATACGCTTATCCCCTCAGTCACCTCTATCCATCAACAACAAAAAATCTAAATTTAATAGCGATAAAGATAGTCTTTATTAAATTTCTTGTTAAATTCTTAAAATTCAGGAAACCAGAGTTCAAATGTCAGACATAACAAGGAGATAAGATGTATTTAAATGTTCCTCCGCTGCACTGTGGGGCAGAAAAATGTAGCCGTAGACAAATTGATTTTGATAGTACAGTTCTTAGCCGATTTTTGATTTTTTTTTTTTTAATTAAAGCTAAGAAAATATCAATTTTAATAGCTTTCGTTGTTTTTTAAATAAAAAGTTTCATTTTTTTTTTATTAACTTTGAAAAAAAAAAAATATTTTTGTGTTTGAATGCTTCCAGTTCTTGAGATAACACTTGAAATTAATCCAAAATACCTGAAAGTTGTTCACTTACTATTAGTTGAAAATTTGTCTCGGGTAGGATTAAGACTAATAAACAAATATAACTTTTATTTCAAAAACCCCGACAGCTATTTAAACCGAAAATTTATTAGCTTTAATTAAAAAAAAATCAAAATTCGGTTTAGAAATGAACTCTCAAAAGGAATTTGTTCACGGATACTTTTTTTGCCCCACTGTGCGCTGTATTAATTTTTCAGTTTTCGTTTATATTCGAATGTGAAAACAAAGGCATTATTGGATTGTAAAATCTGAATAGCAACGATTGACCCCAAAACGTACCAGAACACTACTTCTAAATTCTAGCAAAGACCTTCCGAGATTAACAGCCACCTCTATCTATCAACCACAAATACTCAAAATTTAATTGCGATAAAGATTGTTTTTATTAAATGTCTTGTTAAATTCTTAAAATTCATGGAATCAGAGTTCAAATGTCAGACAAAACAAGGAGATAAGACGTATATAAATGTTCCTCCGCTGTAGCAATCTTTCAGTTTTCGTTTTTATTCGAATGCGAAAATATTAAAAATCTTTGCTCGAAAATGTCGCTATTCAAATTTTCTTATTTTTTATTAATCATTTTTCAATTTAATTATTTTGTAAAATCGGATGTGAAAACATTGTCATTGGAAAAATATAATGAGCTTCATTCGGAAAATTTGCGTTTGCATTCGGAAAATGGAATTTTACGCAAGGAAAATGTATATTTAAGGTAAAAAAAATATATTTGAGTTAAATTTAATGAAATTATGTAATCGATTTAAAATCATTTAGACAAGGACTGAAAGCTATGGAAGAAAACTTACATAAATTAAATTGTTCATCAATTTCTGAAGGTGGCGATGGAATTATTAAAAGGTAAAATATTGAGTTTTTTGTAATAAAAATAAGATTAACGATTTTAAAATATTTCAGTGTGAAAGTTATACAAACAGATTTGCAGCCTATTAAATTAAATGGAAATAATATAACTGCAGAACTTAATCAAGTTGATAATAGTAATTCTGTGAACAACAATGAAAACGTTGAGAATAAACTTCCTGAAAGTTGTGCGGATAAGCGTATTAAACATGGAATTAATGAAATAAAGCTGCCTAATGGTGATCCATTTACGGTTGCCTGCGATCTTCAGACTAGAGAAGGCGGTTGGACGGTTATACAAAGAAGAATAGATGACAGCGTTGATTTCTATCGTCCTTGGGCTGATTATAAAAAAGGCTTCGGAGATATGAACGGTAACTTTTGGCTTGGATTGGATCACATACATCAATTAACTTCACACGCACCACACGAAATGCTTATTATGCTGGAAGATTTTGAAAGTGAAAAAAAATATGCTTTTACGATGAAATCAAAGTTGCCAACGAAAGTGAAAAATACAAATTGAGTTTAGGTAAATATTCGGGAGATGCTGGAGATTCATTAGATTATGATAGTGGAATGAAATTTTCAACCTATGACAACGATAACGACGCTTCAGATGACAACTGTGCTGAAGATAGAAAAGGTGCTTGGTGGTTTAGTGACTGCAGTAGAAGGTAAGTGCAAATATTTTAAACATTCAGAACATAAATTTTGATTTGAGTATATTTTCAGTAATTTAAATGGACTTTACCATCATGGGTTGGTCGATTATTATTATAAAAAAAGATTGTTTATTGGCAAGATTTCCGTGGTTTGAATTATTCTTTAAAATTTGTTCAAATAATGATTCGACCAAAAGCAAGAACATAAAAAATGTTTTTATAAATTGGCAAATATACATTGATCCATGTAAAGAGATTACTACATATTGTTATTATAAAACTATTATAGAAACTGCAATAAAATTTAAATTAAAAAGGCTTTCAATTGCAATTAATTGTTTTCAAGTAGAAGTGGCTGATTTTATTTTTGAATTTATCTTTGAATTTTTCTATTCAAAATTTTTTAGTTACTCCAAATTGCATAAAAACATATCTTATGGCCACCTATATATTCACCATCGATTCAATAGATATCATTCCAGTATTCCATATAACTCCTCACAATCCTGAATCTAGAAGATAATTGTTATCATATCTGAATTGAATAAGTTTAGCTAAATCTTGGTTGTATTGGGTCATTCATCTACCACAACTGATGATCTTTATTTAATTTATTAAAAATTTTGTTTGGAGTGTATTACAGCGTTTATTCAAGCGATGCTAGTTTTGCTCTTATCTCCGCTGAAATCGTGGTACATAAGCTTCACGTAGAAGAAGCGGAGGACTTGAGATAATTGGATAAGCGGCTAACTTGGCGCAACCACATATCTATGATAACTGGAACTTGTCGAGCGAAACTGAAAAAAATTGAACTGGCTTTTACGTCCAGCCAGTAAACTACGGCTTAGCAATAAGTTGCTTATCTATAAAATGGTTATTATGCCATTGTGGAGATATGGGATACAACTGTGTGACACTGCCTCGAAAACCCATATTGATCGTGTACAAAGAATGCAAAATAAGACTCTACGATGTAACACGGTCATTAGCAACGACTTAGATGTGCCATCAGCCTTTGATAAAATAAATCGACACAGCTCCGGAAACAACGATCGTCTACGTAATCACATTAACCCATTGGCTTCGGCTCTCGCTATCAACACATGCAGAAGGCGTCTCAAGAGATTCCACCCAGATGATCTACCTACATGGCAATAGACTCCAATAGTAACATAACTTATTATACTTAAAGCTAATACTTTAACTTCTTGTCACGTCTTAGATTTCATAAATGTGTTTAAAGTTTCTTCAGTGAAATGCTCAACATAAATAAAAATTAAAAAAAGAACGTTAACTTCGGAAGCACCGAAGCTCAAATACCCACCACACGAAACTTTATTCATTTTCTTGAAAAAAATTAAAAAAAAAAATTGAAGGTGAGTTTGTATGGGTCTATATGTTATAGTGGCTCGATCCTTGTCATATCGGAAGCATAGGATAACAGTAGAAGTGATTTTACCCAGATTGGAGTGAATATATTCATAAATAAGAACTTTTTTCATACAAAATCTGAAAAATGGGCTCTTGGTTTGTATGGGGGCCATATCAAAAAATGGGCGTGGCACCTTTCTTTTGAAATTGGATGTCATTAGAAGTGCTTTTACCCATATTTGTAGTAAATACATTTACAAATAATAACAATTTTCATACAAAAAATCGAAAAAAATGGAGGGTTTGTATGGGGGCTATATCTAAAAGTGGGCGTGGCACCTTGGTTCTGCCATACAAATTGCCTAGAAACACAAAAAAGCTTAAGTTTAAAGTTTTAGGTCAATATCTTTAAAACTTTCCGAGAAAAACGCATTGCAACAGACAGACAGACAGACGGACGGACGGACAGACAGACGGACATGGCTAGATCGATTCGTCTCGTCGAGCTGATCAATAATATATATACTTTATGGGGTCTCCGATGCCTCCTTTAATGCGTTACAAACTTTCCGACAAACTGATAATACCCTTCACACTATGTGTGGCGGGTATAAAAATTTGAATCAATTTATAAATTTACTATATAACTTGGACACCTTTAGTTCGATTAAGACAATCTTAAGCTTTATGTTTTTGTAATGAACTAACATTAATTAAAAAGTTAAAAAAAAATGTATTTTAAATTTTTATACTAAAAAAATTGGAATAGAAAGTTAAGTTTTCAAACAAAAAACATTAAAAAACCCATATATTCTCGTATAGAAGAAAAAATTGCCTTTCAAATGGTGTACAGGTCAACTGTTTGGAGCTATCTAGGTATATCTCTAGTCAAATAGTATAACAGTAATAACCGGAAAAATAAAAACAGTTTTTTTAAAGATATCTCGGGAACGAATCTACCTTTTTGACTGTAAAATTGTGTAACTAGTATAGGACTTCTAATGTCAGTTTGATTGTTGCTAGGTAAATAAGAATGTACTGGTGCCCTATGAAGAAATACATTTATAGTATTTTACGGGTTCTAGGACTGGTTTTTCAGTCCATCTGATGGTGAATTTTTCTTAAATTTTTTTAATTAACTCGCTGACTGATTTCATACATAACGCTACAGGTTAACTTTTATTTTTCATAACTGAACATGGATAATAGATCCTAGTCGAGAAGTGTGCTATCAAGATATATTTTTATAAGGACTTAGTCCTCTGTGATTATTATATTACAATGGCTTTGTTTAGTTAAATGAAGAGTTAGCTTGTGCATTTTGAGAACCTCCATATATCTTATTTCAATTCAATGTATTAGTCTAAAATAAAATTTCATAAGTAACATTATAGAACTAAAATATTTGACACACTACATACACAATGCATGCATTGCAGAACGACTTTGCAAAAGAGAAACGCATATCTATATTAAACAACAACAGCAACAACAATAGAAACGTTATAGTTGCATGCAGCAACTAGTGTTAGATACATGCTGCAAGATACTTTACTATTGAGATACTTTACCACACATAACCATTCTCAGGACTTGACTGATACAAAAAAAGACAGCAACAACAATGCGAACACATTAATAAAATGGCCAACTTGTGTCGTCGTCGTTCCGTCTATCTTTTTTTTTTGGTTTTTAATGCAGTGAAACACTTGCTGAGCGGGTGAATGAATAACTGCGAGAGTATCTACGAACAATAACAAAATATAAAATATATGTGCACTTGTGTATCTTTCAAATGGGTATATGCTCCCTTATTATCATTATTATCAACATAAACATTATCATCATCATCATCGTTATTATGGTTGGCATTGTCGTTGTTTTCTTTTATGTTTCGCTGTATTTCAATGTTGCATTGTTCAATTTCTAAACAAAAAGCGCAAAAGCGACGCATACCAATCTATTTTTTTGCAATTTTTTCTGTTATATTTTAGAGATACATTTTTCAAATACTCTACATAAATAGTTTAAACTATAGTAAAGCTATTTTAAATATTTTGAAGTAGACTTCATGAAGAATAGTGGAATATGAGTCTACTAGTCGTATCTGTACTTCTTTCATCTTTTTTAATTTCAATGATATTTTTTTTTAATAAGTTTGATATTTTGCTTTAATTTGTAGCGCATTTGAGCTTCGGTTTATTAAAAAATAAATATATTTTTCGTTTTTATTTTACTTTTTGTGTGTGCACCTTTTTTTTCGTAAGTTTCGCATATTTAATTATGGCCATTGACATGCAACTGTTGCAGATTGTATTGTATCTAGATACATATCATATATGTATCTGTATCTATATCTAAGTTTGTGTTGTCTATTTTGCCTCGAGTACTTTGCATTGTTATTAGTGTTTATATTGCTCTGATTGTTGTTGCCATTGTTGTCTTATTAAAACCGTTGCACATCTAATGTTTCATACGTGCCATGAAAAAAAAACACAAAAGATACAAAGTGTATCTGCGTCGTTGTAATAGCAGGGAGTGTGTTTCGTTTCAAAGGGCGCTACATAGAAAATGAAAGACTTGCAACTTGTATCTTAATATCTTTTAGCGTTTATGTATATAAAAATTTCAACTGCAAAAGGTATCATATTAATCATTTACTTTAGCTGCAGCTGTTTAAAAGTGTTTTTCATTTTTTTTTGCGTTTAAAATTTTTTTTTGCTGTGTTTAAGTTCATTGTATCTGTATCTGCGTATTTCTTTAATTTGCCACATATGTTAGTTTTATGTTTGGAAATTATATTGGCAAGTTGTTTAAGATTTGAGATTTAAAGCGAAATATGTAGAGCAAATAAGTTGTTTGTGGCACTCGTAAATGTCAAATGCATAAATTGAAGTGACAGATTTGTTCTTTTTTTTTTGTGGTTTGTTTATATTTAGAGTTTTGTTTTTAAGTACATTTATACAAGATAGATTTATTCTTGGTTTCTATCTATATATATAAAATAGTAAAAATGTTTCTATGTCCGCACTTTATGTTGAAACCGTCTAACCGATGAGCCCCAAAACCAGTAACATTTGAAAGTAAACAATGCAAGTAAATTAAAATTCCACTAAAAAAATGCCTAATGCATATTCGGTTCATTTAAGAAATCGATTTTCTAATTTTCCTATACAAAAATATTTTGCTTTTTTTAACATTAACCAAAAAACAGAAATAAAAAACAGCTGATTTTAGCTTTCCCCAATATATTTTGGGTAAGATAAAAAAGTGGTATTTTTAGTATGTTTTTTAGTAACCCCAGCCAATTTTGGTTACGCTACAAACAAAAAAAAAAAGAGCAACTAGTAAAAATGCCATCAACGTAATGGCACACGCCGGGTATCTGCTAGTATATTATATAATAATGAAATTATCATTTTATTTTTTTTGAATAATAGTTAGTACAAATACAAACATTTAGAGACCAATCTGACTCAGATCTGATAAGAAAATGAGCGTTGGGCTTCACATCCATAGAATTGGAAATAAATTCAACGTTATTTTAGAAATATTTAAACTCAAGAAATGAAATTTGGTATACATGTTACTAAATCGACCCATATAGGAAATCAAAAAAAAAAAAAAAAAAAAAACATTAACTTCGGTAGAACCGAAGCTTAAATACCCGCCACACGAATCTTTGAATAGTTTATGTGTGATCATAAGTGGCTTATATACATTTATAAATATATATTTGGAAATAATTACTTTTTCATATAAATGTTCGAAAATAATTAATAAGTTTGTATGGGGGCTTTATCTAAAAATGGGCGTGGCACCTTTCTTTTGATATTGGATGTGATTAGAAGTGTTTTTACCCAAATTTGAGTGAATAGTTTCATATATAATACCTATTTTAATACAAAAATTCGAGAATGGGCGGTAAGTTTGTATGGGGGCTATATTTAAAAATGGGCGTGGCAGCTTGGATTTGATATTGGATGACATTAGAAGTATTTTTATCTAACTTCGAGTGACTACATTCATAAATACTAACTATTTTCATGCAAAAAATTAGAAAAAAACGGTAAGTTTGTATGGGGGCTGTACCTTAAAATGGGCGTGGCACTTTGATTTTAACACTTGAACTGCTTAGGACTGAGAAAAGCTTAAGTTCCGAGTTTCAGGTCAATATCTTTAAAACTGAGCGAATGAATCGCATAAATACAGACGGACGGACGGACAGACGGACAGACAGACGGACATGGCTAGATCGACTCGTCTCGTCGTGCTGATCAAGAATATATATACTTTATAGGGTCTACGACGTCTCCTTTAATGCGTTACAAACTTTCTGACAAAATGATAATACCCTCCACACTATGTGTGACGGGTATAAAAAAACAGAAATGAAAGTCAGTTTATATAATATCAGGAATGAGGATGCGTGGTCCAATGTAAACAATACAGAAAATAATGCCTTCCAATAGGAGGATATGATTTTGACAGCAGATAGCGGCCATCTTGGATTTAAAAAATCTGACGTAGGTTGATATTTGTGTTTTTTTTTGCCATCTACGCTCTTATAATGCACAGTGGGGCTAAAAAAGTAGCCGTCAAGGAAAACCTACTTGAGTATGTATTACACCTACGATGATACTAATGAAATATCCAACTTGGGCTCTAAATCAGGACATGTAGGCATGTAGTAAACATATTCCAAATATTAGAAAATCATAATTTATTTGAGCTATGCAAAATGCAAAACAGTTTTTGGATCACCTCGCACCACACAAAACCATTGTTCCGAAAATGTTTATGAATTATTTTTATATATTAAGAGCTAATTATTAACTTAACCTACATTAGTCAAAAGAAGTCGAGTTATCGAAAGTAATGCCTAGTACATTCGATTATTTTTGAAATCATAAATCAGTTCCTTTACTCTAACGTTAATACAAACGTAGTGGAAAATTGGATCCTTTTGGGACTTTATTTAAAAAATTGTCTATGTTTTTTTTATTATAATAAAGGTAAACTAATTTTAAATTTATCAGCTTTGGATAAAAACAAGTGAATAAAAATTCTAAACAATTATGTATCTACAATAAAAAAAAATAAATAAAAAATCGGCAAAAAAAACACAAAAACTCAGCGAACCAGCAAATTTCGTAAAAAAATACGGAATTGCGCCGATAAAACAGAAAAACAAAGAAAAAACAACATAATCAAAATAAAAATATACAAGTACCTGCATATGTATCTGTAAAATATACAAAATATATACAAATTTCATACATACTATATAATGTATTGAAGCAGAGTAAATACGAATAGCAATCGAATGTATGGAGTAGTACCAAATGTTCCTCTTCGCGAGCACCCATATGTGAAATGTTTAATTTTTCTGCCTCTTTTCGTTATTCTTCACGCAGTTGCGCATGCGTACCTGTTGAGTCAACAAATATAAATGTATCTGTATCTGACTGTGTGTATATGTGAGTGTGTATCTGTAAATATGTGCATCTTTATATGCCGACAGCATGTCACGCATTTGACTTTTGTTTCTTTTCGCTTGGCGGAAATAATAAATTCTAGGCAAAAGCTAAGTAAAAAAAATACAATAAGAAACAGATACGAATGCTTTTTTTTATCTTTTTAGGTTTTTTTCTTTATGCTGGGCATTTCTTTGAGATATTTTTAGTTTGTTTTTCTTTTTTAAATTAATCAAGCCATGACGTCGCTCAATTACAACTGTCAGCATTTAACTAAACGAAATCAAAAGGATTCCCACGTTTTATTTTCATCTTTCTAAAGTTTTTAATTTTCTATTTTTTTGGTTACGTTTGAGAGGCGTTGAAAAATGATTTTAGAAAATTAGTTAAAGTTACTTTTTATGTTATACTTTAATTATGTTGTGAGCCATCACTGTCTGAAGGCGTGCTTCAGTCGCTCGAGGTGCTTTAAGCTCTAAACTTAAACTGAAGCGTAAAATGTTTATTTTGATATTTTAATTAGAAAAATTTTAATGCTATTTAGAGACTCGTTAAAAACTATTTTTAATGTAGACACTCATAACTTTAGTTTACACAAAATATAACTAACTAAATGAATTTAGCATCGCTAAACTGATTACCAACTATTTTTGATATATTAAAAAAAATAAAATGTAAAAATTAAGATCTTGCATAATTTAAATACTAAAAACACATTCAGCGGTTTTTATGAAAGGATCTGATCGAATATAAACACGCTTTGTATATGAGGCATACTTTTTAAAGGCATACACCTCTTTAGATTATGATTTGACGTAGAATCTTCAAATAGACCTTTTTTAAAATTCATGGTTCATGTCCATTAGAGCTATTTAAACTTTTTTTCGTATAACAATATTCTGAAGGGAGTTCCGTTGAGAAAAAAATGTCTTTTGACGAAATGGTTCGGGAAGAAAAACATCTAATCAAAATCTAATCTAATCATACAATGTATATGTTAATCTATATCACATACTACCATGACATACTACCAGAGATACCTGGCCTTGACAGCTTTTCTCTCCGCCCACTTAATACAAAGTTTCTATTTATTTTTATACCCCGTACCCAAAAAGAAATGTTTATATTTCCACTCCCTGGGATTGTTCTATATGGAGAATAAGAAGACCCATATTTTGATTTTTTTTTAATTCAATAATATTTAATTTATTATTTAATTTTTGAATATTAATTTTTTAACAGGCACTATAAAAACAAGGAAAAACGTTAACTTCGATGGAACCGAAGCTTAGATACCCGTCACACGATCATCAGTACAAGGGCTACACCAAAAAATGGGTGTGGCACCTTGGTTCTAACATACAAAGTAGTCATTGCCAATAAAGGTTCCAAATTTCAGCGTGATATCTTTATATCTTCACCGAAAAAAAAAAAAATACGCAGAAATAAACAGACAGACATGGACATGGCTAGATCGATTCGTCTCGTCGAACTGGGGTCTACAACGTCTCCTTTAATGCTTTTAGACAAACAGAATATACCCTTCACACTATGTGTGGCGGGTATAAAAATTCCAATACGTAAAAATAAGGGAAAAAAATCGGGTCTTCTTATTATTTTGCGATATTTCATTTGGACTATTGTAGGCATAATCCCATTTATAGGGTAGGTTTGTTCGGAGGGTATCCCTTAAAATTTTGCTAGACATTTGGAAATGATTAGGAAAGTACAAGTTTCAAATATTGTGGTCCTATCTCTCATAGTCTCCTAGATAATTTTTATTTTTTTCCCTTCGGGTACAGGGTACAATAAAGTTATTAAAATAAAAAAAATTATGAAACGGCTTTGGCGCTTATACGGTTCGGGATTTGGTTGAAGATCATTTTCTTTCAGAAGAACTTGTTCGGTTAACAATTCGGTTTAAAAACTGATTTGCAGCTTTGGTAAATATAAAACTATTAAAATTGAAATTAATTTATTTAAAATTTAAGTTGATTTAATTTTTACTTATTAAAATTTGTTTAAAAATTACTCGAAAACGAACTTCTGATGAACTCATTAATCTTCAAACAAAAAATAAATATATAGCTATCGATTTATTTAATCAAATCATTTTGCACAAAATGAATTATCATTTCTCGAATACTATAAATATCCCACAATCTGGACAGACATTAAATTAAGATAAAAAATATTAACATAAATATTTAAGAAATCATTGTGCTGCTTTAAAATCTGCGCAAAATTTTATTTCGATTTTCGTTGGCAACTAAAAAAAAAATTTAGAAAAAATATTTATGAATGCGTTAAAACGATTTTAATTTGCAGAAAATGTTTAACGTCGTAAATATTGAAAATGTTTATAAAATGAGAATGTTCACGCGAATTTGGAAACTTAAAAAAAAAAAAAAAGATTGAAAGAAACAGATTGCCTAAATTTGTAAACAATAAATTCGAAAGAATTGCATGACCTTTGCCTTGGCAGCTAATGAAGTGTAGAAGCAGTAACTGTGGCAATTAGTGAAAAAAAATATTTTGAGTGGATGTGAAAATGTATCTCAAAAATGAAATATTTTGTTTAGTTAAAACGAAAAAAAAAAAACAAATTTTAATTACATACAAGGCAAATTCTTGTTTGCTTTCCATTTCGACTAAATTATGCTCCAAAAAAAATAATGAAAACATTTGAAAATTGCTTTGAACTTTTGCGTAAATAGAAAAATATTTTGGCATAAGTTTCATTCTTTTTTCCTGTTCAAATTTAAAAATACAAAATTAAAAAACAAGAAGAAAAAAAAAGTATCTAGATACATTTTTCTTCTTCTTCTTACTGCAGCATAAAAGTTAGATGCAAAATTTAATCAACAACAACAAGCAGCAGCAAAATGATGTTGTCGATGATGATGATGATTATTATGCAGCGCTGATGAACATCTAAGAAAATAGTAAAAAAGCAGCAGCGTGGAAATATGTTGAAATATGCAACGAAGCAGCAGAACAGCAGCTGCCTCAGGTTATAAAGCGTTGAGAGTGTTGAGGAAAGCGTAGATAACAAGAAAAACTGTTGCCGGTGAGTCAGTCAGTCAACGCAGTGAAAAATGATTTTTTTTCGCATTTAGAAAACACACACACCAAAAAAAATAAAAGAAAATAGTTCAAAAAGCTTTAGTGGCGATAAGGAAACAGAAACCGAGAGATCAGCACAAGCAGCTCCCACATAAATTTTCGTCACACAGCACGAATAATGCTGCGCGCCAGAAAGTGTAGAAAATACAATTTTTTTTACTTAACAAATACCCTACACATTCAAAGTGTAAAAAATGAGCATTGACGATTTAATGTGCAGCTTGTAACTTGTTGCAAATAATCAGTGTCTTTTGCAAAACTAAACAATGAAAAAAAACTAACTTCGGTGGAACCGTATAATACATGCGAAACTTCAGGCACTTAGCGGTACCATTAAATATTATCCGATTTAAAAAAAATTCGGGTCTTCTTATTTTCGATTTAGAACAATCCAAGCATGTGGCTGCATAAACCATAACCATAAAAGCCTTACGTTGTACCTGGGCCGAAGCCGCGAGGCAAGCAAGTGGTCAGAGAGAATGTGGAACCTCAAGTACGTCACCACACGTTCCCATCGTTAGCACAGAGTATAGTGGGAACATGGTAGGCCCCTCCTATAAATGGAGATTAAAAGGGTACTGCGACTCTAGAGGAGTATATTGTACCCAAGCCCGGCAATTATAAATGGTTAGGTTAATGGACAGAGAATCCTCTCCGCGTCTTTGATAAGCAGAAGAATATCCTAGTCGGGGCGACCCTGATTTGATCGGTAGCAATTAAACAGAGTGAATCTGAAGCGGGCCAAAGCTGGACATTCACAAAGAATGTGTGTACTAGTTTCATTGTCCTCCAAGCAGAGTCTACACTCTGACTCTGGGGACAGGCCAACTTTGTTAAGATGATATCTCAATCTTTTATGATCCGTAAGATAGCCAGTTAGCAACCTGAGGTCATAACGACTGAGATATACAATGTTTTCAGGGCAGATAGGGCGAGTCAATTGCTTAGCTTGCCGTAACCCCGGGTATTGAACCCAGTGTTGTCGAAGAGATTCCGAGGAAAACCTACTGATTATGCGTAAGGCTGAGGCCCAGTTGAGCCTACAGAAACGCTCCGGGCCAATAATGGGCGAAGAGGAGCCAAATCTGGCGAGTTCGTCACCGGCTTCGTTGCCATCAGTACCCCTGTGTCCAGGAACCCAGCAGATAGTAATATAACGACCCTGAGAAATGAGTTAAACTGCATCATAGCACTAAAGAACTAACTTGGTTGAGACGGTCCATAGTGCTTTAATAGCAGCTTGTGATATTAGCCCGCTTAGGGTGCATAACCCTAATAGGGGCTATATGTTATGGTGGGCTGATCCTTATAGGACGACATTAGAAAAGTTTGTAACCCATTTGGAGTAAAAACATTCATAAATAATTACTATTTTCATAAAGAAATCAGAAAATGAGTGATAAGTTCGTATGGGGGGCTATATTTAAAAATGCGAGTGATAACTTAGTTTTGACAATGGATAACATTAGAAGTGTTTTTACGCTATGTGTGATAGGTATAGAAGCAAAAGCAATACACAAGATCGAATTTGTTTCGAAAAAAGTATTTATGTGAAATTAAATTACCCTTCGATTCTCAAGCAATATATAGGGTATGCAAGCTTCGACTTAATTGAATATTATGCAATATTTTTCAATTTTTATTTTCTGTTCTGGCAACAATATTTCTTAATTTTTGTTGTTGCTGTTTTTTGCTGTTCAGTTAAGCTGCCTGCCTGCCTATCGTTGCCGTTGCCATTGATGCTGCTGCTTTCAGAGTTTGCCTTTCAGCAAGTGTGATATTTATTTATAGTCGCATATGAATAATCCGTCTGTCCCCCTATGTTGACTTATGGCAAAAATACATACATACACCGCAGACACTTAGTTTGGAAATCGTCTCAGAAAGCCATTTTATATCCGTGCACATTTATTTTCTCCCGCAACGCGCTTTGCAATGCGTTAAAAAATGGGTTAAAGTTGCAAGTGTTTCTGCTGCGTGTTGCATGAAAAATAGAAATAAAAGTATGCTAAGCTTCATGGATGCATGAATGTATGCATGAGTCTATCTATCCATCTATATGTACTACTATGAATGTGAATGAATATATACATGAATGAGTGAGTGAGCGGGTGAGTAGGTTGGTTCTGTTGAATTCACATTCGGAAATTGTTGCAAAGAATTACATTAATTATTTATTTAATAAATGAAAGCTTAAATTGAGAAGAGTGCGCATTTAAACCTAAAAAAAGTTAAAAAAGATACGTTTCAAATATAATTAAAATTGCATCTTTTATAATTAAAATTAGTAGGGTAAATAAATCATGATTTAATTCATATCGTTTGCAAAATTATATTTAAGAAAAAGCATAATTTCGAAATGACACCAAATTTGAATACTTGCCGAACAGAATGAAATTTTACAATTTAGCTTGTGGTGAATAATATACAATTTCACCACGACGGAAGAAAGAAGAGAACGATTAATTTTAAGAAAGATATAGTAAACAAACATTCTCAGTGGTGACATCGAAATCTCAAAGTTTTAGTGTAAGCGTTTTGGTGCAAATACTTCAAAATTTACACCATTGCACCGATACTTCGATTTTTTAAATATATTTTTAAATTCTTTACAAACAATTAAAATTTGAGTCACGCCAAACTGAAAATGAGACCTAACAACTCAATTTAAAATGTTCTTTTAAAAACTCAAAATTCTAATTGAAATATTTTCGGTGTATATATTCTAAACTTTTGTGTCAGCTGCTTTGGTGCTTTTAAAAATATTTATTTTCAAATTAATCAAGAAGCAGAAAAATTGACACTTATAAGTTGAAATTATATAAATTCATCATATCATACTCAACAAGATTTGATAGCACATTAGAAAGAGACTGTTGCAGAATACTTAACTTTGTATAAGTGCATCATGCTTTTAGTCTTAGAGTTAGATAAAAAATCGAATTTGGATACTTCATAATCAAGTCCCAGAGAGATTGTTTTTTGAAGGGTATATTCAGTTTGTCGGAAAGTTCGTAACGCATTGAAGGAAACTTCGTAGACCACATAAAGTATATATATTCTTGATCAGCTCGATGAGACGAATCGATCTAGCCATGTCCGACTTTCCGTCCGTATGTCTGTCTGTCTGTCTGTCTGTTTATTTCTACGCATTTTTTTCGATGAATATATATAGATATTACACCGAAATTTGGAACTTAAGCTTTTCTCGGTAACGACTACTTTGTATGTTAAAACCAAGTTGCCACGCCCATTTTTAGGTGTTGCCCCCATACAAACTTAACAAAAATTTTCGAATTTTTGTATGAAAATAGGTATTATTTGTGTATGTTTTCACTCCAAATTGGGTAAAAACTCTCCTTATGTCATCCAAAGTCGAATCCAAGGTGCCACGCCCATTCTTATGTATAGCCCCCATACAAAATTAACGCCCATTTTCGAATTTTTCTATGAAAATAGGTATTATTTATGAATATATACACTTAAAATTGAATAAAAACACTTCTTACGACATCCGATATCAAAAACAAAGTACCACGCCCATTGTGTAGCCCCCACACAAATTTACCGCCCATTTTCCAATTTTTGAATAAAAATTGGTAATATTTATGAATTTATTTACTCCAAATTGGGTAAAAACACTTCTTATATCATCCAATTCCAAACCAAAATGCCACGCCCATTTTTATGTATACCCCCATACAAACTCACCGATTATTTTCAACGTTTTTCCTTGTTTTGTTTTTACTTTTTGTGTGTGGTCTTATACTTGGACGTTTAAAATTTATTATGTATTTTTATTTTAAACCAGTGGAAAAATCTAGTTTTCAAAATTGCCTTCTGTATTTCGAATAGCTTTGAATCCATTTTTAAACTCTAACACATTTATTTAATCGGTCTGAAAATCATCGGATTATACTATTATTATCATTAAAGCATATGTTTTCGATTTATGGGCTGTGATCCAATATCAAAACAATTTTTTTTTATACCAATTTTTTACAAAAAAATCAAGGATAATGCACATTAAAATATGTTAAATACAAGCCGAAATACCGGGTCTAGCTCAGATGTCGCAGAAAGATCTTTTCAAATATTTTTGTGAGACCAAACAGCTTTTCCCAGCGTCCACTTTGCCAATTTATCATAATTTTTCGCATCTTAGAATTCCGTTTCTGTAATTTAATAGCTTGTATCCCAAGAATAAATGGGTATTTTAAAGTATATATATGACCAACATTGAAAGGAAAGTCTAGCTCTGTCTGTCCGTCTGTCTGTCATGCCGTATGAAATTGATTACCTCGAGGACTATTTTAGATAGAGGTACAATATTTCAAACTTAGACTCTCCAGTTTAATTTATCTTAAAGTGCCACTAGAAAAGTGATTAAATATTGTAAATTTTTTTGCATATATTGCCGCTAAACGCTTCATTGAAGATTCATTTATCAAATTATATTAAGCTAAAAACTAGCGCTACCAGTTAGTAAATGTATCTATAAACTAAAACGTATCTACAAAATATTTTTAAGAGTCATAATACCACAAAAAAAAAAAAAAATCCGTTAAAAAATAAGATGCGCTATAAAAAAAATTACATTTACATTACAATTGGCAAAGCTATTACAGCGATTGTCACATGATACTTTACATGGATGGCTGCTTGGTTTGTTGGTTTTGTTGGTTTGGTTGATTCAATCGAATCGAATTCGAAACGTTGCATCTTCAAATATTGTCTCGAGTTCAGTTAAGTTAAGTTAAGCTCCAGCTGGCATGCTTGACTAGCGTTTGCAAATTATTTGAATTTTTTTTATACAATATTTATATATATATATATATTTTTTATAACTGCTACATTACGTTGAACGACAGCGAGATTTTTGTCTTATTGGACGGCGCCAATATAGTTGGCAACGTGTCACACCAATGCAACCAAAGTGTTGCTGTGTAGGTGGGTGGGGTAATGTCGACAACGTCATGGCATGTCGTGCAGCGGATGGGTCTGGTCTGTTGCTGCGGCTGTGCATGCCATGAGTTCATTGCTTTGCATTGTGGTCGATTTTACTTTCGTTTGCATTAAAGTTGCTGTTGCAGCCACAAGCGACCACAATAGCACAACAGCAACAATTGTCGTTGACAACTATTGCTAACCAAAAAAACCAAAACCAAAAACCAACAAAAAAAAATATTATTAAACAAGCAAAGACACAACAGTCAACGCATTTCGCAATCGCATCTCTTCGATATTGCAATTACGTTGACCTTTGTTAAGTTCAAATTGTGCAAAGCAGCCTCTTAAGACTTCTTTTTTTGCTATAAATTTACCGAAACTATTTTTGGCATATTTAATTTCGACCGATAAAATATCACCAACTATTAAAGTTGAGTGAGGGTGTCTCTTAACTTCCCATATAAAATGCAAATACAAACATTTTAAACTTGTCGTTTGTGACTTCTTTTGGTAGCGTTTTGTAGGCTCATTAAGTTTTATATTCCATTTTTGGATTTTATTTTTATTTTTTTTTCTTAATTTATGCATCAAAGAGTTTTTTAATTTTTTAAATTTGGGCATTAAATTATAAAATAAATTAACACGCTACCATTTTAGAGGCCATTAGAACTTTGAAAGATTAAAAAAAAATTTATATTCAAATAATTTTTTTATTCAAATCATATTAAAATCGTTCTGGCTGGTAGGAAACTATTCTCCACATTTACATGATTAAATTAAATAGTACCACGGCTAGTTTAGGGCACAACCCGAATCGAAAAAAATAATAGCTAAAACATTGCAAAGTTAAAAATCACGTTTGGCAACTTTAACTTATAAACCGGAAGAGAGAAAATCTACAGACGGGCAATACTATACAATATAACTTATAAGTAACTTGTGAAGAAATTGCAGAGTTAGAATTGGTGAACCATTTGGAATGCCCTTTGATTTATGCACCATATTTATTACATCGCTAACTTTCTCATCTTTCTGGCAACAAACGGAGTCCGAAGAATTGGGCGGATGGAGTTGGTTCTCCCGTTGAACCCTCAAAGCAGAACTCAGACTCAGATCAGTGTTCATCTTCTAAGATAGCCAAGCTGAAATAAAGACTTTAGGTTCTCATATCACCAAATCAAAGTTTATCATTATTCTCTCGCCACTTGGGGAACTTGGCCTTTAATAAATGGTCAAATCTGGATAGCTGCAGATATGTTTAACAGCTACCTTAACGGGACATTGGCCCGTTCAGCAGGCATCGCAGAAGTTGCAAGGAAGACGACACAACAGAAAGGTTGGATCACTTTCTGTGCACCTGTCCCCGCACTCATATCACACAGATTGCGTTTACTTGGGAAATGGTAGCTCAACTCGCTTAGGGAACTGCCTCCTAAAACTTTGCTCTTTCCTTAACTGCACGGATTGATTATGTTGAGTCAGTAATAGCTCTGAGCATAAGGCTGTATTTACGAGATTAGGTGACATCTAAACAGCGCTTCATGTGCTACTTGGGCGGGACTGTCAAATAGTCACTTATATCTATCAGTAAACTTTAATCCAAAGGGTTAAAGGGTTTATTAAATTTATGCGAATGTTAGTAACTGATAGAAGGATAGCCTCCTAGACCGTATAAGGTATTATTTTTGATCATCACCCATGACAAGCACACAAGTCGTCTTTCAAAACATGTTATGCATGAAATGTTGCAAGACTTGTC
>JAEIFJ010000219.1:0-27493 GCA_018903435.1 Leucophenga varia | reverse complement strand
TTTAGAAAATACTAAAAAATGATCATTTTTTTTTTCTGCCAGGAAAAGATTGAATCACGTTTCTGGTGGTACACCAAAGTTACAGTTATACCCTACTTGGGAAATCATCTACTAAATGCTTTTTAAGTAACGAATTTCCTCGGGTTGACTTTCTATACTCCATATTTAGAGTATCAGAAAAGAAAACATTAAAAATGGAAAGTGGAAATAGCATTTGTCAAACGATGCCCAAGTTATGCTATAGATCTGACACTACTGAATAGATGGGTCCTATAGGTCCACGAAATGTCACAAAGTTTAGTTTGTTGTTTAGTTTTCATCTCGAAATCACCATTAAAATTCAATATGGATTTTTTATGATTTCATCATTAGGTTTTTAACAGTTTGGAATAGACAAGACCCTTTTGATTTGATCATGTAAGGAGCATGAATTTAGCTCCGTGTCTTTCGATATGTCCGGCCTGGATATCGCCATAAAAGGAATGATGCAAAACTGCTATTTAAAACCAGAAGATTTGTATTATTGTATTTTGTTTTTCCAAAAATCTCTCTTTAAAATGTTGCTGAAATTTATTTTATTATCAAAACACAAACCGGAAATGAAAAATCCATATGCAATTTAAATTTTACAAAATGGCAGCAGCACAATATAATTTTTATTTTTATTTTTTGTATTTTTTGGTGGCAAATTTCAACAATTACAGCCAGACAAAGCGTCTATTCTATGCTGAACTGAACTGAATTATACAATGTAATAATCGTTAACAACATGTCGTCGTCGCATTGAATTGACAAACCAAATGGAATATAAAATCAAATATAATAACTGCTACATATATTATTTCTATCTCTTTTTCACTCGCTCTCACTCTCGTTTTGCATGGATGTGTAAGCAAAAACAAAATGGTTGAAATGATGTCTGCAGAAAACCGGAAATAATAACTGAATTCAAATTTTCATATAAAACGGAAGTCATACTCGTTTGATTTCAAAGCGAACTTAACTTTCGTGTATGTGTGTGTGTATTTAAAAATCAAAGCGAAATATATTCAATGAAAAAAAAAAAAAAAAAAAATAAAAGAAATGAGAAAGTTATCAAAATTCAACGCAAAATATAACAAAAAAAAAAAAAAAAAAAAAAATTCAATGGATACAAAGGCTCTTCTGCAATGATTGTGGCTATTGAAATTTGTACACATTTTCATATTATTTTCGGCGATTTTCAGTTATTTTTCTCTTCCTTTTTTCATCTTTCTTCGATTTATTTTTACTGTTTTGCTCTTTTCAAGCGGATATTGTATTAAATTTATGTTGAACATTAACCAAGCGCAACAGCAGCAGCAGTAAAAGCAGTAAAAGCTTCATTTTCGCCATTGAAAAAATTAAAAAAAAATGCCAAATGAATTCCATTGTATTTTTCATACAAGTAGAAAAACTCTTTGTGTGTATGTGTAAATGTACAGAATTTTGTATCTATGGAAATGGAAGAGTATATACAATCATCAATATTTTCTTATATTGTTGTACTTTTTTTCTTTTTTCTTTTTTTCGCGCTTCAATATCAACTTTATTGTCATTAAAATCATTATGAAACTTTTGTTCGTTGTAAATGTGCCATGAAGAATGAATTGAGTTAAAATTATTTGAGTTCTTGTTAGCCAATTTATGTCGCAGTAGTGCCATAGAGTAAATTTTATTTTGAAATTAAACAAAAACAAGAAAAAACGTTAACTTCGGTAGAACCGAAGCTTAAATACCCGTCACACGAAATTTTAATAGTTTTCTTGAAAAAATATAAAAATAGAAGGTGAGATTGTTTGGGATCTATATATTATAGTTGCCCGATCCTTGTCATATCGGTAGCATATTCAAAGGATAACGGTATAAGTAATAAGTAATTTTAATGTAATAAATATATACATAACTATTTTCATACAAAAAAAAAAAAAAAAAAAAGAATAAAAGTTAACTTCGGTTGGACTGAAGTTTATATTATATACCTGTTACACATCATTTGACGTTGATAGACCTTCGTGTGCAGCATTTGTATTAAATTTTATTTCAAAATACTAACCAAATTAAATATACTCTTAAAAATTTAGGAATTCGCGGTCCGATTTGGACCAATTTTAAACTGAAGATTTGGCATTGTATATGAAACATTTTAACCATATTTGAAGCCATTCGCTTTATAAATACATTTTTTCATATAAGAACTTGAAAAAATGTTGTACTTTTGTATGGGAGCTATACCTAAAAGTGGGCGTGGCATATTGATTTTAACATAGAAACTACACAGGACCTAGAAAAGCTTAAGTTTAAAATTTCAGCCCAATTTCTTAAAAACTGATCGAATAAATCGCTCAGCAACACACAGACAGACGGACAGACGGACGGACGGACAGACAGACGGACATGGCTAAATCGATTCGTCTCGTCGAGGTGATCAAGAATATATATACTTTATAGGGTCTACAATGCCTCCTTTGTTGCGTTACAAACTTTCCGACAAAGTGTAACAGGTATAAAAATGGTAAGCTTGTGTGGGGGCTATATCTAAAAATGGGCGTGGCACCTTGGTTCTACCATACAAACTGCCTAGGAGCAAAAAAGCATAAGTTTTAATATCTTTAAAACTTTCCGAGAAAAAACGCATTGCAACAGACAGACGGACAGACAGACAGACGGACATGGCTAAATCGATTCGTCTCGTCGAGGTGATCAAGACTATATATATACTTTATAGGGTCTACCATGCCTCCTTTAATGCGTTACAAACTTTCCGACATACTGAATATACCTGTTTTACACTATGTGTAACAGGTATAATAATGCATACGAATTGAATTGTTTTGATTGCGTATTTTATAGTCCAGTCAATTTGGACATAAAAATATTTGTCAAATATCAAAAATTCCAGGAGTGCCAAATATTGGTGGAGAGCTGAGGTTCAACATTACAAATAAAGTTTTAAAAATCCCCATCGATTCTATGTGTGCTACAAAAGTTATTTGGGGTCAAAGGTCAAAATTTTAGATTTTTTTCGATTTTCTTAAAACGGTTTATAAGAAAAAAAAAAAACATCAAACCTCAAAGTTGTAGACCTTGAAATTCTCTATAAAAATAGTCTTAATGATTTTTTTCCTAAGAGTTACCATTCCTAAAATATCTCAATTCTAAGAGTCACATTATACATGATATGCACACATTTCCATGCCATCTGTGAGGTAGAATATTCGGCGCGTTTTTTTTTATCGTGGTTTTCTCTTTAGGCCTACTTCACTTACTGTCATGACAATTTTAGGATAATTTAAGGGAACAATACATGTCAAGTTCTAAATATTACCTTATTATTTATATTGATTATAATCAATAATAAGGTTAAATATTGTTTTGATTTCTTTAGATATTTTAATCAGATATATAATCTTGAAAGTCTACTTCAACAGTCATGTCTTCTTTGATTTCTTCTTCTTCCTCTTCCTTTTGCTGTATGTTCATAAATTGTTCAAATGTGGCTGAGTCATTGGTCTCTTCATTAAAATCACAGGAATCTTACTTTGTTGTAATCAGCTGGACATTTGAGCAAGACAGACCTTGGCAATTGGTACACACTGAAGAACACAGCAACCCGACTTTTTTACAGCCACATTTGGCACTACAACCTTTTTTGCAAAACATAGTGTTGAGGAGTTTTTCTGAAGCAGGGGGAGTAAAGTTTGAATCGGTTCCAACCATAGTTTTTTGGGTTCAGTTGATTGCCTAGCCATGTTTGAACTTGATAGTATACTCGATACAAGTGTTGAATAGCTGATGCCGATGTTCGAGGAAGTCATGATAATTGTACTTGTTTCTTGTTTCGCGTACTATTTACAAAAGTTAAGTATCGATATTTATCAATGCAAGTATTTTTTTTGGAGCTGCATTAACCGCAAGAAGAAAGCGAATTCCTTCCGTAATTATTGTTTGATTTGTTGAATCAATTTCTGTAAATACTTTAGCACAGTCAGTCAACTCTTTTTTCCGAATAATTTAAAAAAAATAGGCGTTTTGCCCCTTCTGTAAATTGCTGACGAAGTGTCGCAGCCGGTTATCGCAAGTAAAAAATAAAATATAGTTTAGTTTTAAAAAATCATGAAGACCATTTTTGTAGAGAAATTTAAGATCTACTAACTTGGTTTGATGTTTTTTATACCATTAAAGAAGGCATCGGAGACCCCATAAAGTATATATATCATTGATCAGCTCGACGAGACGAATCGATTTAGCCATGTCCGTCTGTATGTCGGTCTGTCTGCGTTTTTCTCGGAAAGTTTTAAATATATTGTCCTGAAAATTTAAACTTAAACTTTTTGTGCTTTCAGGCAGTTTGTATGTCAGAACCAAGATGCCACGCCCATTTTTAGATATAGGCCCCATACAAACTTACCATTTTTTAAAGATTTTTTTAATTTAAATATTTATTATTTATGAATGTATTTACGCAAATTAATTAAAAACACTTCAAATGGCATCTAATATCAGAGGAATGGTGCAACGGCCATTTTTAGATATAGTCCCCATACAAACTTAGCGCCCAATTTTCAGGTTTTGTATGAAAATAGTTCCTATTTATGGATGTATTCACTCCAATCTGTGTAAAATCACTTCTACTGTTATCCTATGAATATGCTACCGATATGTCAATAATCGGGCCACTATAACATATAGACCCCATACAAATTCACCTTCCTTTGTAAAGAAAATTATTAAAATTTCGTGTGGCGGGTATTTGAGCTTCGGTGCTACCGAAGTTAACGTTTTTACTTGTTTTTTTATAAAACTTACCGTTTTCGAGAAAAATTAAAAAAAAACCTCAAATTTTGACCTTTTACCGCGAATAACTTTTGTAGCACACATAGGATCGATGGGGATTTTTACACTATATTTATAGTGGTAAACCCCAGCTCTCCACCAATTTTTGGCTCTCCGGGAATTTTTGTTATTTGACCACTATTTTGATGTCAAATTTTTGGTTAAATTAAAAAAAATTGTTTGGCTTGAAAATCAGAATAAAAGATTTTCCTTTCATTTGAAATATTCAATTTGGAACTGATTATTTTGGGATACTATTAAGATAAAAGTTAGACAAAAGATTACAGTCTTAATAACTCAGGTTCGAACCCTAGACAGGCCATTTTCTTTTTATTATTCGTTTTTTTTTTTTAAATCGGTTAATACCATTTTCACACTTTTTGACTTTAAAATGACACTGCAAAAAATAATATGACATACCACATGCAAACCTTTGATATTTATAAAATTAGATGACAACCCCAGAAATTGGGAACTAATACACATGTACCATAAGTATTACACACACATATACATGGAAACGATGAAACGAAGCGAAAAGAATAAGAACAACAACAATGTTTGTTGTTATATCGACTTCCGGACGATTGAACAATTACGAAACTAATGCACTTTGATTATAACTTTGTCTGTGTGTGTGAGTGAATTTGACAATATGTGAGTACAATTATTTTGACATTTGATGAAATGAATACAAAATGTTAAAGAAAAAAATAATAAAAAAAAAAAACTATATAACAAGAAAGAAAATAAAATGAGTAAATTGCGCACATATGTCCTTTATATACGTATTGTATATCCTGAATGAATAGCGAGGGCGATATATGCTGCTCGAAAACATTATGATATGAGGTCAACTGCTCGAACAACAATAGTATAGAAGACACTTATGAAATAGAGTCGACGTCAACGTTAACGTCGTCGTCGAAGTCGTCAGCTTCATTGATTACTTTTTTAAAAGATACCGAACAGAACGATGGAACAGTGCGATAGTTCATTGAACTTTTACCGTGTGTGGGTATATTATGTGGGTTTATTGATAGGTAATCGATTTTACTAACAAATGGTAAACGTACCTGAATTACTTACCGTACATATGACAAAAACTTATTAATTTATCACATATACGTACTGGCTTACCACACTAACCAAATTAACGCGCTTACCACACTAACTCACCCACTTACTTACCACACTTACTTTCCACACTTTTTTACCACACTTACTTACCACACTTACTTACCACACGTACTTACCACACTTACTTACCACACTTACCACTCTTACCACACTTTCTTACCACAATTACTTACCACACTTACTTACCACACTTTCTTACCACACTTTACTTACCACACTTACTTTCCACACTTACCACACTTTCTTACCACACTTAATTACCACACTTAATTACCACACTTATCACACTAACTTGCTTGCCACACTTTCTAACTTACCACAATAAGTAACTTACCACACTAACTGCTTACCACCTTTACTTACTTACCACACTAACTTGCTTACCACACTTTTTACTTACCAAACTTACCTACCACACTTACCACACTAACTTGCTTAGCACACTAACTTGTTTACCACACTAACTTGCTTACCACACTTTGTTACTCAGCACACTTACTTACCACACTTACCTCAATAACTTACTTACCTCACTTACTTACCACACTTACTTACTACACTTACTTACCACACTTACTTACCATACTTACCTCACATACTTACTTCCCACACTTACTTACCACACATGCTTATCATACTTACTTAATTACTTTCGTACTTTCATGTCACACTTCCGACGATTACATTCTTACTTACCACACTTATTTACATGTCACACTTACTTATTTACTTTCCACTTTGATTAAGTTACTTACCACGCTTACATTATTTATTACTATAATTACTTAATGGCTTACCATACTTAGTTACTTACCACACTTACTTATTTACTTTCCATCTATCTAATTCAATACTATAATTACTTAATTGCTTACCATACTTCCATACCCAAATTTCATACTTACCACACTTACTTACTTACCACTCTTACTTACTCATCACGATTACTTAATTACTCACCACATTTATTTACTTACCACACTTACATAGTTGTTTACAACACTTACTTTATAACTGACCACACTTACTTAATTGCTTACCACACTTACCTAATTACTTACCACACCAACTTCTCATTCTACTCTCGTACCATGTATATAAGATCTAGCGAAATAAAATATTATAGTATGAGTTCAAAGTGTTGCCATTGTTTGCTGACAAACTTGTACATGTTATTTCTTGACTTCCGCTTTGGATTTCATCTTGAAGCAACATGAAACCATATATACGTATTCTGCTTCTAAGCAACTTTATCAATTTCATCAACTCTCACACACACACACACACATGCACATGCATACACATCAAGATATTCATGCGAGATACATCTCAAGAAAACTTCAATAATGTCAAAGCGCTTCTCAGTCGCATAGTTTTGTTGCCTTCAACTTTCTTTTTTTTTCTCGTTGTATGCCCGGAAATGAGCGCAATATTCGTAAATATATTTTTTTGTTCCGTTTACGCTTTGCAACATTTTGTTGCAGCTTCCTGTAGTCCTTCAAACAAGGACAATGCTAGATAAAGATAAATATAAATATATTCGCTGCTGTGCTTTGTAAAACGAAAAAAAAAAAAAATAAATAAATAAAAAAAACCAAAAATGAAAAGAAAAATTTTATAAAAATTGACTTCCTGTGTAGGTACTTGTTATGTCCGTCCGTCTGTCTGTCTGTTCTTTAACTTGCCGTTACTGCAACTTATTACATGCTTAAAGTTTTCTGATTATCATAAATATACATACGGCACAGGTTTTTTTTTCTCTAAACTTCATGCTTGTCCTATTTTTTTATTTTTATTTTTTTGTTGAAAGTAATTCAAACTTTTTTGATACAACATTGCGTATACGTAATTAATGTGCTGTGGTATTTCATAAACATGTCTTATGTGTGTGTGTGTTTTTCTGCTATCTATCTGTTTGCCTGTCTGTCAGATGTTCTCTTTTTTTTTTTTGCTTGTTTAGTTTTGCTTTTGGGCATAATTTGAAGTTGTCTATCTAAACCGTCAGTCAAGTTTGTTGTTAAGTTGTTCGCTCGACCTTATTCAGTTAGGAAAAAAATGCGTACCCACCCTTAACTATAAATGACCTTCTCATACTTGGTCACTATGCTCATAAGCTGTTGTTATTTGGTTAATTTACGATATTTCCTTATTTATTTGTGTTTCTTAAAGCAAATTAAAATTGCTGATAAGTTTATAACTTAATTTAAAGGGCATAGCTGGTTATGTGTATGGTTGGTGTTATTATGGACTGCAACGAGAAGTATTTCGATCATATTTGACACAAATCACTTCATAAATAACCCATTTTTTTATATAAAAAGTCAAAAAAAAAAAAAAAAAAAACGTTAACTTCGGTGGAACCGAAGCTTAAATACCCGCCACACGAATCTTTGAATAGTTTATGTGCGATCATCAGTGGCCTATACACATTTATAAATGTACTTTTTCATACAAAAGTTTGGGAATAATCGGTAAGTTTGTATAATAATACCTATTTTTATACAAAAATGCGAAATGGGCGGTAAATTTGTATAGGGGCTACACCTAAAAATGGGCGTGGCACGTTAGTTTTGACATTGGAAGACATTAGAAATATTTTTACCCAATTTGGAGTGAATACATTCATGAATAAAAGCTATTTTCATAAAAATAATCGAAAAAAAGGTAAGTTTGTATGGGGGCTATACATAAAAATGGGCGTGGCACTTTCATTTTCCTACTGGTTTTAGTCCTTACAGAGAAACGCTTAAGTTCTGAGTTTTAGCTTAATATCTTTTAAATTGACCGAATAAACTGCGAAGAAACAGACGGACGGACAGACGGACATGGCTAGATCGATTCATCTCGTCGAGCTGATCAAGAATATATATACTTTATGGGGTCTCCGATGCCTCCTTTTATGCGTTACAAACTTTCAGACAAACTGAATATATAACAAGGAACAACGTTAACTTCGGTGGAACCGAAGCATAAATATCCGCCACACGAATCTTTGAATAGTTTATGTGTGATCAACGAAATATAATAATCGAAAATAATTATTTTTGCATACAAAAGTTCAAAAATAATCGGTGAGTTTGTATGGGGGCTATATATAAAAATGGGCGTGGCCTCTTGGTTTTTTAATTGGATGATATAAGAAGTGTTTTTACCCAATTTGGAGTAAATAAATTCATAAATAATACCAATTTGTATTCAAAAATTGGAAAATGGACGGTAAATTTGTATGGGGGGCTGTAGCTAAGAATGGGCGTGGCACCTTGGTTTCGACTTTGGATGACAATAAAAGAGTTTTTACCCAATTTGGAGTGAATACATGCATAAATAATACATATTGTCATACAAAAATTCAGAAATTTTCGATAAGTTTGTATGGGGGCTACACCTAAAAATGGGCGTGGCAACTTGATTTTAACATACAAAGTAGTCGCTGCCGAGAAAAGCTTAAATTCCAAATTTCGGCGTAATATCTATATATCTTCATCGAAAAAATGCGTAGAAGTAAACAGACAGACAGACAGACGGACAGACAGCGGACATGGCTAGATCGATTCGTCTCATCGAGCTGATCAAGAATATATATACTTTATGGGGTCTACGACGTCTCCCTCAATGCGTTACAAACTTTCAGACAAACTGAATATACCCTTCACACTATGTGTGGCGGGTATAAAACTGAAAAATTTGTATGGGGGCTATGCCTAAAAATGGCTTTTAGGGATGAGAAAAGCTTAAGTTCAATATCTTTTCAGTTCAATATCTTTTAAACTGAGCGAATGAATCGTGTAACTACAGACGGTCAGTCAGACGTATGTGGCTAAATCTAAATATTTACAGTGAAAACTCTGTTAATGAAAAAACTGAAAATACCCGTTCACACTAAGTCTAACGGGTATATCAAGGGCGGCTAATGTGATTTATTTAAACTAGTGTATTGTTGTGACTAGTGTACTAAATTAAATGGCTTATGACTTTAAACAATATGAATAATGAACCAATTAATCTATATATATATATATAAATACTCTGTTCGTTTATACGAGGCTTATAGACTTGAAAAGTTCTGAATCGTTTAAGCCAAAATTTTGACACAACGTGTGTTGAGGTTGGGACTCGGTTTTTATCTACTTTTTATGTTAATAAGATATCTGCGTTTGCAAATATATCAGTTTTCTTTGGCGTTTCCCGGTGTCCCTACTGATGCGCCACCTGCAGGCGGGCAGCTGCCCGTACTTCTGCGCCACCTGCCGGCTGCCAGCACTTATGCATGATAAACTGTACAGAAATTTAAAACAAAACACCATAATTGTGTGAGAAAAAAAGGCATCACTGCTTCTCATAGTTCTTGGTTAAGAACTATGACAGATCGAATGAAAAGTGTTATCATAAAAAATTTTCGTCTTTAAAAGGCAAAAAAAAAAAATTGTATCACTTTCATCTATCTCTCATGGTTTTTAGAGTTCTAGGGTGAAAACTAATAATAAAATACTAATAAACGAAGTCATGCCACCCAAGAGGTCGAATTTGGGTCGTCGCACTCGCCGCGCAGAAACACGAAGACGGGAGGTTTTAAATATAACTGAGGGAGAGCGGGATTCGATTCGAGAGACTGAGCGGCTGAGAATAATGGAGATGTGCAACGCGGATTCAGCAGAAAGAAACAACATATATAGTAAGTCAATAGACACCGTTGTGGAATTAGAGGACACCGTCAATTACCCAACGGAATTTTTAAATTCACTCGATCTGCCGGGGATGCCACCACACAACCGAAACTCTGCAACGGCACGCTACTCGCAGTCAAGAAATTGATGAACAATGTAGTGGAAGCAACAATATTGACGTGGCCATTCAAAGGTGAAGATGTCCTCGTTCCTCGAATTCCCATAATTCCAACCAGGGCCAATCTTTGGAATTATGTGGCTTAGATTTAGGTGCGAATTGCTTCTCACACGGACAATTGTATGTTGCGTGTTCCCGTGTAGGTAAACCAGATAGCCTCTATATTTATGCCGAAAACGAAAAAACAATGAACATTGTATACCCACAAATGGATATGTAACTTATGCTTTGTTTTTTCATTTTTCATGCAACCACAATTTGCCATAGTGAAGCGTGGCAGGGTACAGCTAGTATAAAATAAAATATAATATCGGTTTCTTATGTATATGTAGCGGACAGCAGTATTCACAAAATCTGACATTGAACGGAACTTCATCAAAAAATCCATGAAAGAGTCCGAAGTCGTGTTTTTGGCGGGTATATGTATATACTCTAAATGCCAAGTTTTTTGCAGTTCCCTTTAACAATCACTAAAATCGGTTCTTCCATACGTAAATACAGACATGGTTTTACCAAAACTTCATCAATTCTAAAAATCTTTTAAGTAAAATCGAATCGAATATATCGGTTTGCCGTACTTTTTCATTCATTTAAATTTGTTTATAATTCGCAAATAGTTTTAAATTAAAGTCAAATAAGCTAAAAAACTGTATTTTTGAGTCTTTAAATATCTTTCTGGTTATTTTTTTTTTATTAATTTGGTTTTGTGATTTTTTTTGTATAGAATCTTTTTTAATTCGTTTGCACAAAAAGTGGTAACAAATCCGGTATTTTAAATTATAGAGGTATCTTTAACTGTTGTTGTTTGAAGTTATTTGAAAAGATTGTTTCTGATCAGTTGCAACGTTTATTGAAGACAACACGGTCAACACGGTTTGTGACAGTCAAATCAATCTGTACGAATCTTCTTGAATTTTCTTCAATTGTGAATAAGGGTTTTTGTATCTGGTAACCAGACTGACGTTATACACTCCTCATCACTTGAATAGGACATTCCTTAGCCTAAGCCCACTGCTATTAAACCAATGATGATAGAGACTTAGTTTCTTTTTTTAATTTAAGATCATTTAATTGAATTGTCTTAGCCAGTTGAAATTCTTCAGGGTACAGCATTGACTAATAACAAAAATTCTTAAACATAATCCGCCAAATTATGGGGCTCCAATATTGCGTCACTTAAATAGGACACTTAAACAAAAAAAAAAAAAAAACATTTCAGAGATCGCGGATTATTTTTAAAATAAATATAACTTAAATATAGGTTAACTGATGAGAGTTTCCATACGAAAAAGATCAAAGTTGCAAGTCAAGTTTTTGATTTTGTTCAAAGTTGGTCAATTTGTAGTATTTGGGGGTAGTAATAGCTCAGTCAAGTATTTTTTAAATATTTTCAAAATTTTAGGTATTACGTCACTTTTAATTTTTGGCCCTTTATTTTTTCAAACTCTTGTAGTTTAAAGAGTTTTTAACCGATTTCAATGAAATTTATAGGGCGTTTAGAGAAAATTGTAAGGTTTTAAATAAATTTGAAGTAGATTTAAAAAGTTTAAAAATTCATGTAGAAAAACACAAAAAACATTTTTAAACCTTTTTTCTATGTGTGCTAATTCATATTTCTTATTTTCGTCACAATATAATGAAAGCTTATTATTTTACCGATTTAATCGATGGAGGGTCTTTTAGTTCTCGAGATATCGTCAAAAGAGTGTTACGCTGCACGACTTCGCCACAGAGTCGTGAGAATTTGACGCTTTCTTAGTTTGAGGCGTCTTTCCGATTCGGTGAGCACACTGTGCGCGCGCCCTTTCATATTTTTTTTTTGCATATTCGGACTCATTTTGTTAAAATCTTGATATGATATGTCGGCTTCTGTTGATTTTTTTGTTGCAATTTTTGCAATTGATAGGCCAGTGTCCTTGTAGGTCTTTATTTTTTCTTTTTTCTCCCCGACGCATTAAATTATTGTAGTTAAATTTTTCGTTTCTTTAAATCAGTTTTTTTTAATACAACCATTTACACCAATATCATGCCTGTTAGTTGGGGCACAGTTGGTCAACCTGGCCTGACCAACGGGTCTTCTCTATATTATAATTTAAGCAGTCTTTACATTTAAGATTACTTTTAGTAACTGTTTTTTTTAATGTAGTTGCGTAACATAATAAATAAATAAAATGTTTCCTTTTGGTTTTGAACAGTTTAGTAAATTATTCAAAAGTTTCTATTACGTTCGTTGATGTTTTCGATTACAGTAAAATTTAAATTATTTTTTTATTTAATAAATCAAATCAAAGTAACTCTTTTTATTTTACATTTCATACGAATTTTGATTATCTTTTTATTCAATTCAAAAATTTTTTTTTTGTTAAGTCAATGTCAAATAGATCAACATCCTTCGGCAATGTTGTGCGCGCTGAAGTAATTTAAATCGAAGGAGAATCTTTATGTTTCCGGTAACTAGGGTCGTCATCGAGACTCACATTATGTTGGCAAAGACAAAATCAAATTATTTTAATGATACACAAATTGATACTTTTGAAATAAAATAACAAACGAAATGAAAATTGCTTAAAGCAATTTAAAGGGAAAATGTGACGTGGAAAATTGAAAAAAAAAACAAAAGAAAATCAAATCGCATAGCATATAGTAAAATGAGTAAATGAAATGGAGAAAGCGAAATGTTGTCATGGCGGCGAAACAGAAAAAAAATGAAAAAAGAAAAGAAAAATTCCTGGAATAAAAAAAAAAAAAAATAAAATGAAAACGAGAGCACAGGATACCCGGATAGCTACTAGAACAATGCCAAATGCAATAAAATAATTTAGAAAAGTGAATGAGAGTGATAAGAGTTGAAATTTGAAAGGTACTCGTAACAATTTAAATCGACCCGACACGACCCAACGCTACCCGATTTGACTCATTCAACTTTGGTACCTGGAACGCGTGTAACTTTTATTATTATGCAAATTTCTTAAATTTTCTTTATTTTTTTGTTTTTTTTTTCAACACAGACAAACGCGAAAGCGAGAAATGTCATATTGTATTTATTTATTAAATGAGGTTCCACTCTATGAACTATTGAGCGCTTTGCGGAAATTGCCAGTGACAATCAGACAGACAGACAGACAGACAATGTATTGGGGTAGGTACTAAATAATCAAATAAGGGAAGGAGGAATAGAGGAAAAGTTAGACTAAATAGAGTTTTGGTAGTCGTATATGAGTGTAACGAGGGTTAATTGAAAACATTTATTTATTTAAATTATACCAAGTCTCATTTGAAACGCTTACTTTTTTTGCGGAGAACATAAATGTGAAGCAAGAGATGGCACAGACTAGAAGGAATATTTTCTTTGCTGAAATGATAGCTTATATCCGTAAGGGATGTCGGTGGAGGAGTGGCGAAGGGGTTAGTTAAACTATACTTTGGGCTATGACAAAAGAACGAAGAGCAAAGAATAAACTGTTTGGGTTGCCTCTGCTATAGTTGTACGATCTATGCCTTAAGTATATATGAATCAAAGTAAGAAGCTTTATCAGTAAAGTTTTTTCATAAAACCACTCGAAAATGGCCGAAAGGTTTGTTTTGTAGGTGTGTGTAGCTAGGCCTGCTGAGAGAAAGTCCGCACCTGGGGGAACATTCTTTATAGTAAAGAATAAAAAAACTAACAAGCGGAGAATTACCTCACTTTCTTTCCTTCCCTTTTCGGCAGCCTGATTAATTTGAACACACAAATTAGTTATGGATTAGATTAGTATAACTTTCAAATTTCAGCATACTATCTTCAAAACTGAGCGAATCGTGAATTGTGTAGCAACGAACGGAATGACAGACAGACGATAGAATGACAGATAGGCATGTTATCCCAGGGAAGTTTTGATTCTTTTATAGCCATCGAATTTAGTTGCTTTCGACAAAGTTTCTTAGAGAGATAATTTATTCTCCAAATATCTTCTTTATCGATCTGAACGAAAAAAGATCTCCAATACATGGAGATTTCTGCTTTTTGCATTTCGAGAAAATTTAGGGTATCCCAGAATTAAAGCAAGTCTCAGATTAACGAAAGATTTGCAATAAAGTGCTGGCAACCCTAACAAAATTCTATCGTGTTCTATCGTGTAACGCTTCATTTCTATTTGACCTAAACTTTTCAGCTGTTTAATTGTTAATTTTCAGAGTTGCCAGCACTTTACTGCAAATCCTGCGTTAATTACGGGACTTGCGTTAATTACGGGACACTCTTTCTTTATGGCTGCATTGATGTCGATTCGATGATCGATTTGATGGTCGCTCCAGCAATGGTTTACACAACCAGAAATTAGCTTCAGCTTGCTTGTCCTTCTTGAGGTGTATGCAAGCAAGTGGTTAATCCAGCTACACATAGTGTGAAGGGTATTATCAGTTTGTCGGAAAGTTTATAACGCATTAAAGGAGGCATCGGAGTACCCATAAAATATATATATTCTTGATCAGCTCGATGAGGCGAGTCGATCTAGCCATGTCCGTCTGTTTATTTCAACGCGATTTACTCGGACACTACTGGAGATACTAAGCTGAAATTTGATACTTAAGCTTTTCTCGGCAACGACCAGGTCAAGTTTGAATATGAAAGTGTCACGCCTATTTTAAAGTATAGCCCCCATACAAACTTACCGTTTTTTTTGATTTTTTGTATGATTTTTTATTTATTATTTATGCATATATTCACTCCAAATTGGGTAAAAACACTTTTAATGTCATTCAATATCAAATCAAATTTGCCACACCTATTTTTAGGTATATACCCAATACAAGCTTACCAGCCACTTTCGAGTTTTTGTATAAAAATGGTTATTATTTAGGAATGTATTCACTCAAAATTGCCTAAAAACACATCTAATATTACCCAATATCAAAAGCAAGGTACCCATTTTTAAGTTAAGTCCCCACATAAACTTTCCGCCCATTTTCAAATTCTTATATGAAAATGGTTATTTTTTAGTTATGTTTTGACTCAAAATTGGGTAAAAACACTTCCAATATCAAATCTATGGTGCCACTCCCATTTTTGTAATAGGCCCCACACAACGTGATTTGCACCTTTGACCCCGTCGCATCCCATTTCGTCGCATCCCACTGATGATAATACGTTAACAATTTAAAAATACGTGTGACGGGTTCCACCGAAGTTAACGTTTTCCTTGTTTTTTTTTTTCAAAAGTTCCATAACCTTTCAGACCACTCTCGTATAAAAACAGTAGCTTAAAAAAAAAACGCAGTTGGTAATGATGACAATTGAAATGTCAAAAGTATATCATACACAAACATATACTCACTCACTCACTCATGCACATATTTTCATGTTGATTGCGGTTGACAGAGCGTGGAGTTGTCGTTTGTTTATAGTGAAAAATAATATTACAAATGTGCATCGATTCGAGGGTCTCGAAACAAAAAAAAAAAAAAAAAAAAAAACCAAACAATGCAAGCCAGCAAGTAAGCAAGTAAAGTGATTTGCGGCCCAGTGGTGTGACAAATTGTCATAATGTGCAAAATTTTGCCTGACAATTGCTCATCTGCCACACCATTGTGTCTGTCTGTCCGTCTGTCTTTCTGTCTGTTTGAGTCCATTGTGCTACACAGTTGGGTAAATATTTAGCATGGTTTGGTAACGTTTTTATTATAGGCGGCGGCGGCGCCGATGGGCGTTGCCAACTGAAACGGTTAAGGGTGATAGAGTAAACAGCTGAAACATTCTTAACGGAACTATCTAGCTGTTTAGTTTTTCAGTATAATTTAGACCAGGTAGGCTCTATTTTTCTTTTTCGTATGCACTTCATTTTGCATGTTGCTGTTGCTGCTGCGTCATCAGTTACTAATCGAACACTTGCACTGAGTCCTGAGTCCATTGACAATAAAATTGCACACGCTCAATCCTTTGTTGTACTCGCATTTATTTGGCTCATGTCATGCTATTTTCGCTTTAAAGAGTTTTCAGTTACTCGCTTGCTTGCTACTCGTACTAGTTCCGGTTTATATGGCTAATGGCATTTATTGTTGTCTGTCAATTTCAGCTGTTCGAATTTCATATAATATTTTCATTTTTTTTTTCTCGAATTTATTATGAGTTATAATATGATAAATAATAATAATTGTAGGCTTAGGGTTGCGTTTGTAACGTTTATTAATTAACAGCTGCTTTATGAAATATGTAAATTTTTGTGACGTTACATTTTAGGTTAGTGAAAAATTTTAATATCCATAAAAATGTTTTATGAATTTTTCTAATATAAAATAAAATTCCGTATCTAAACAATTAAATGAATAATTAACTCATGGCAGCCCAATTGATTCTAAAATGATCAACGCAAAAAGTTTTTACAACTGGCAATGCTGCCAAATAGCTGCAATCAGAAAAAATAAGTTATGGAGAGATGAAAAGCGTTACAAGAATTCTTCAGCTCGATTATATTCCACTTCGATCTATTAACTTTATCAGCTTTTTATTGGAAAGAACTGTTTCGGATTAAAACTGGGAACGTTGCGAGGCACTCAACGATTGTATGATAATGTAGAGGCCACCGTTTTTTTTGGTATGTGGGCGGAAAATGCGTTAAAGTAGAAAAATTCAATCGGTACTGATCTGTCTCATAGTGTGATGTCAGTTGGTTTCAGTTGTAACTATTTTAAATGTTATCGAATGGAATAAATATCGAATATTAAATATCAAATCAACATGTTTGTGTTATAGGAAAAATTTTCTATATATTAAATTATACAATATATATATATATATATATTGCTCTTATATAGATATCATAACGATCAATCATATCGTCAACTTTTTGTTTAAAGAAGTCAGTTTTTAAGGGTGTTTGATTTTCTCTTTATTTAGAAAATAATATTAGATATCGATTTTTATCGATGCTTTAAGTAAGTATAGATTTGTATCGATACTTTAACTATCGATTTTAATTAATGCTTTAAGTAAATTTTTTTTCGATATTATAAAAATCAATTAATATTGGTACTCTAAGTATCAATTTTTGTCAATACTTCAAGTGTCGGTTTTTATTTTAAAAAAATCTAAAAATTTTAACGATACTCTAAAAATCAATTTTTTTAAAAATCTGTAAATATCTTTAATCGAGACTTTAAATATGTTCGACTGTTCGGTTGCCCTAGCCACAAACTGAATCTTAATGTAAATGACGAAAACGCAGTTCCAGGAATAAGAAATACTATTTGGATCATAAAAGTTGTATTACAATGCTTCCGTGAATGAACAACGCGTAGGCAACATGCTCTTATTATGTTACGCATTTGTGAAACAAGATGAGATCATACAATTTTTTTAACAATTTTCGGAAGTTGTCTACAGTGCTTTTGCGCTATTTAGACTACATCCATTTCATATAACGAAATGCTCTAATCAAAAGGCACAGCAAAATTTAAAGAATTTCCAGCAGATGTATGATCTGGATGTCGGAGGTACAAAAAAAAAAAAGTCGAGAACATTTGAAAATCTTATAATACAGGTTGTAGGTCTGGTTCAGTAAAAAAAACTGTATACTTAGTATTTTTGGGGGACCCCCTAAAACTGAATCTAGGGTAAAAAACTGATTTTTTACTTATTAAGCTATACCTCAGTAAATAACAAACCGATAAAAGACTAAGACCTTTCGAACAGTATACATAATGTTTTCAATACATTTGTGCGTGGAATTATGTGGCTTAGATTCGTACCTAAATCTAAGCCACATAATTCCAAAGATTGGACTTGAGCTTTATTGATTGCGAGTGCCAATCGAATTGTAAACTGCAATCTCTTAAATTGAACAGGTGTATCGGTTGGAATTATGGGAACTCGAGGAATGAGGACATCTTCACCTTTGAATGGCCCCGAAGTTGCTTCCACTACATTGTTCATCAATTGGTTGACTGCTAGTCGCGTACCGTTGCTGAGTTTCGGTTGATTGATGTTCCGCAACTAGATAATTGGCACATCTATCCCCAATTTCAGAATGTGTGGTGGCATCCCCGGCAGATCGAGTAAATTTAAAAATTCTATTGGGTAACTGACGGCTTCCCCCTAGTTCCACAACGGTGTCTATTGACTTATATGTAGTTTCTTTCTGCTGATTCCGCGATACACATATGCATAATTCTCAGCCGCTCAGTCTCTCGAATCGAATACCGCTCTACCTCAGTTATATTCAAAACCTCTCGTCATCGTGTTTCTGCGCGGCGAGAGCGACAACCCAAATTCGACCTCTTGGGTGGCATGACTTCGTTTATTAGTATTTTATTATTAGTGATACAATTTTTCTTTTCGCCTTTCAAAGACGTTCCATCTGTCATAATTCTTAACCTAGAACAATAAAAAGCAGTGATACCATTTTTCTCACACACATATGGTGTTTTGTTTAAAATTTCTGTACAGTTTATCATGTATGAGTGCTGGCAGCCGGCTGGTGGCGCACCAGTAGGGGCACGGGGAAACGCCAAATAAACTGATATATTTGCAAACGCAGATATGTTATGAACATAAAAAGTAGATAAAAACCGAGTCCGAAGCTCAACACATGTTCTGTCAAAATTTGGGCTTAAACGCTTCAGAACTTTTCAAGTCTATAAGCCTCGCATAAACGAACAGAGCATTTTTATATATATAGATATATCCATTTTTATATCGAAACTATAAGTGTCGATCTACATAGAACGATAACTATCGATTATTATCGAATTAAAAGTATTGATTCAAGTTTGTCGTTATTATAAGTATCGATTTATTTGTAACGATACTATAATTATAGATTTTTATTGATACTAAAAATATCTATACTTTGATTATCGATTTGTATCGTCATTTTTTTTAGAGGATTTCCATCCCGAACCACATTAAGTATATTTTCTGTATTATTCCAATATATAAAGCTGATTCGATGTAGCTATTTCTGTATGTTTGTCTAAACTGTTTGCTATAGAAGCCTATAAAAAAAAAAATTTATTGTAGACATCACAAATTTTTTTCTAACCATTTCATTAAGAATTCTTGTAACAACAGATTAGAACAGAAATACTTACAACTGTCTTCATTAAATTGCATTAAACCGCTAATAAGTCAAAAGCCATTATATTACTGTCTAAATTAACGAAGGCTCATAAACATTTTCATAAACCAGATTACCAAAAAGATATACACAGATGAACGAAATTGCAATATTTAACAAAACACAAAATATAACCAAGCAATTCATAACAGAGGCAAACAAGCAACAACAACAACAGCAAACGACTTGAATCAAAATTAATCCTATATATAAAATGCTTATGGAGCGTTAAAATGTGTGGTGGAACGGTTAAAAGAGTGTTTCAAGTTGGCTTTTGCTAAAAATGCCCCATGGGCTTGTTTTTGGGCCGACGACAATAAAGACGACGCTGACGACAACGACAACCAAACAGAAAGTAAGGACAACAAAAAAAAAAAAGAAGAAAAAAAATGCATAAAAACTAAAGCAAGATTTCTTATTGCTTACCAGGCAACCGAGTCATAAATCTTCTTAAACTAGAATTTTCTGTATGAGTCTGTTTGTGTGTGTGTATACGAATTAAGGTGTCCCCTTAAAATGTGGAGCTACTCACTCAACACAAACAAAAAAAAAAAGATATTTTTTTTTACACTGTTTCTCCCTTTCTGCTACGTCTAAAAACGCTATGGGCATTCGCAAAAATAATTAATATTTATTACACAAGAATGAAGTATTATCAAATTGCATAATTGCTGTGTTTTTCATTCGACACGACAAGCTATTCCTGTATAACGAATACACTCTTCCCACAACCCACAACCCAAAACATCCAAACACCCACCAAACCGCAATAAACTTCTTGGTTATTTTTTCGTTGTTTTTTGTTTTTTTTTTTTTTTTTTTGCGTTGTTGCTGTACCGCCTAAATTGCTACTTCTCAGTTATGTTGCCTTTTACTAAAGTTTTTGATATATGAATTAAGTTTGTGTGCGGCTGTTGTTGAGACATTTTGGATTTACGTTGTAATTACAGGATTTTCAAACGGATACAACGCTGCGTCGACTCGACTCGAGTTGAGTTGAGTCAATAAGCTGACCGTCCAACTAACCAACCAACCAACCAACGAACCGACCGTCCAGCAGCAGGTCAGTTTATTCCCGTCGTTCTTCAATTGAAGAAACTTAACTGAAGCAACATGCATGCTTCCTTACTTGCCTGCTTGTTTCCTTTGGCATTTGCGTTTCTTTGGTCAGTTCAGTGTGCGCTCTCGTCATTTCCGTGGCACATTTACACAAGTTCAACTCTTCGGCTATGTTTGGTTCAGCTCAGCTCAGTTCAGTTCAGTTCAGGCCGGATTGGCTGACTTGACTTAACTTTGCTTGAAGGTTATTTATTATGACATGTTATTTAGGTTTCATTTCAAAAGTTGATTGGACACTTTAGACTCTGGCGGAAACTTTGACTTGCACAGTGAAAAACTTCATTGGAATAGAAGGAGAAACATGAGAGTTGGAGAATTGCATTGATATTTTATGATGTATATTCCGTTGTTTTCAATTTTTAAAAAAAAGTCTTTAATAAAAATTTGTTTTCATTTTTCTTAGTGGAAGTAAACTAAGGAAGAAAGAAAAAAAAAACAAGGAAAAACAAGAAAAACGTTAGCTTCGGTAAAACCGCAGCTGAAATACACAACACTTTTATTAGTTTATATGCTCACCAGGTGCTTAGATTAAATTTCACGATGAATTTGTATGGAGGCTTTATGTTATACTAGCCCGATCCTAACCATATCGATAGTGTTCTCTTAGGCGGACATTGGAATTGTTTTTATCAAATTTTATTTGGATTCATTCAGAAAAAACTAAATGTTTTCATACAAATTCTCGAAAATGGGCGGTAAGTTTGTATGGGAAATATATCTAAAAATGGGCGTTGCACCTTGTAGATTTGACATTGGATGACATAAGAGGTGTTTTACACAATTTGGAGTGAATATATTTATAAATATTACATATTTCCATACAAAAAATCGAAAATGGGCTGTAAGCCCCCATACTAAATTGCCGCTACATTTTCGAATTTTTGTATAAAAATATTTATTTTTCTGAATGAATTTAATTAAAATTTGATAAAATCAATTCTAATGTCAACTCCATCGATATGGTAAAGATCGGGCTAAATTTTATCGTTAAAAGTTTTGTGTAACAGGTATTTCAGCTTCCGTTCCACCGAAGTTAACGTTTTCCTTGTTTTTTTAATTTTAAGTTTTGCAATTTCAATCCAACAAGTTACAAGAAGTTTTTAAAACAGTTTCAAATTCACTATAGACCTATTTTTATTAATACCAAAATTAAGCAAAGCTAAACAAGAACCACTTAAATTTTTATGTTTTATAAAAAAAAAAAAATAAACTAAGAAGGAAGCAAACAATAAGTAATACTCGATTAGAAAAAATAAACAACGTGAAAAAAAAATAAAAATAAAAAAAAACGAATTGGCATTCAATCAGTCTTCTGCACCATTTTTGCTACAGTAGCACTTCAATAACTCAGAATGTAAGTCATTTGAAAGAAGAAACAGGAAGAGGAAGCGGAAGTATAAATGTATAAGTGCAAGGATAAGCTGAAGAGAACACATTGGAAGAAGAAGAAAATGTTTATATAAGTATAGACAGCACAATAAAGATTTTTCACCTGCAAACGATGGATGAATGAGTGAATAAATGAATGGAAGAATGAAAGAATGGATGGACGAAACGGCGCGTATGGCACTTTTCGGCTAACTCAACACCAATTGGAATTAAGTTGAAGTGTGTTTGCATAATAAATACGATAACATAAAATATCGATTTAACCACAAATTTTTGCCAACGAGTATTTTCTTAACGCTAAACAAAAAAAAAAGAATAAAATAAAATAAATAAATACTTTATACAAAATGGCAATACACCATCTAAAATATAGCTTACCACCTAAAAGACATCATGCGTGTGTCTGTATGGGTGTGGGTGTGTGCGTTTGTGTGGTAAAAGTAATAAACGAAAATTTGCAATTTACTTTTAGATTCAGTAGGATTTATGTTTTACCTTCCTGCAGATAATTGTTTTCTACTTCCTGTGCCTCAATGAACTTTTAATGTAGAAAATAACCGAACTGAACTAGTTTTTTTTTCCTTTTGAAGCAGTTGAGTAACTTATGGCATGGAATGGAATTCGATTTGGTGCGATTGGTTTTTGAATGAATTGGATTGACGAGTGTTGACACTCATTTGTTTGCAGGAAAGTGTGTTTGTTTCTTTGTTTTCTTATAATACGCTACGTAAATTCTTCTTATACGTAGTAGAAGAGTTTATTTATAAAAAGCAAAAATTCTACAATACAATGCTTAACAGCCAGGCTCCCATTTTCGAAATCACTTAAATTAAGTAATTCACTTTTCAAATAAATTCTTATAATTTTATAATTCTTAAACAGTTTAAACATAACAAAATAATAAAATGAACCATAATGAACCAGACAGGCTTCAGTTGTGGCCTTTCAACACAAGGAGAGAAAGACAACCATTCACATAAAAACTCCTATATTGATATGCTTAAACTGTTTGAAATTATAAGAACCAGAATTTATTTTAAAAAAAAATCACTAATTTCGAAAATGGGAAGCATGACTGTGAATGTTTTTATACCCGCCACACATAGTGTGAAGGGTATATAGTTTGTCTGAAAATTTGTAACGCATTGAAGGAGACGTCGTGGACCCCATAAAGTATATATATTCTTGATCAGCTCGAGACGAATCGATCTAGCCATGTCCGTCTGTCCGTCTGTCTGTCTGTATATTTCTAGGCATCTTTTTGTTGAAGATATAAAGATATTAAGCTGAAATTTAGAAATTAAAAGCTTTTCTCGGCAACGACTATTTTTTTAAGTTCGAGAATGGTGCCACGCCCATTTTCTTAAGGTATAGCCCCCGCTGAAACTTACCGTTTTTTTCCGATTTTTGTTTAAAAATACTAATTGACTATGAATGTATTCGCTCCCAATTGGGTAAAAACATTTTTTTTTGTGATCCAGTGTTAAAACCAAGATGCCACGCCTTCTTTTCCAGGCAGAGGCCCCATATAAACTCTCCGTTTTTTCCGATTTTTGTATAAAAATAGTAATTATTTATGCATATATTCACTCCAATTTGGCTAAAAACATTCTAATGTCATCCAATGTCAAATCAGATGTGCCACGCCCATATTTTGGCTATAGCTCCCATACAAACTTTCCGCCCATTTTCGAATTTTTGTATGAAAATGGTTATTATTTGATTCATGGATTTACTCCATATTGGGTGAAAACTCTTCCAATATCCTGGTGCCACGCCCATTTTTAGGTGTTTCTTCCATACAAACTTACCGCCCATTTCTAGATATTTTCGAGAAATATGTTGTTAAACATATCTGCATTTTAGCTCTAAAATTCAAACCTAAAACTGTGTGTAAGCGGGTGACCACTGATGATTACTCATAAACTCTTTTAAGATTCGTGTGTCGGGTATATTAGGCTTCGGTTCTACCGAAGCAATTTTTCTTATTTTTAAATGTTTATTGCAAAAATAAATCATTGCTACAATATACATATGTAGCGTATTTAAGCTTTGGCGTTGCGTAAGCAAATGCTTATTGCCATTTGTTATCCTTTTCGGCGAGTTACCGACAAAATTTGAGATTTCGCAAAAATGTCGGCAAAATTCCACAAAACCATTTGTCGGCTGTATTCAAATGTATCTGGATTTTAAATGAAACAAAATCATTGAAATTTGCTGACAAAGCTTAGTTAAATGGGTTTATTAAGTGTGAATAATTTGCATTTATGTTTTTGGAAATTTGGTTTGCAGAAAAAAAAAAAAAAAGAAAAACTTTTCATTTATTTTATTTATTTTTTGAATTTATTTTTATGGGACTTTGCTATTTTTCTTTGGAAACACAATTCTTTGACTAAAGTAAAACGAAAACAAGGAAAACCAGCTTAAATACCCGTTATACGAATTTTTAAAAGTTGTGTAATGTGGCTTAGATACAACTCAAGTTATACACAATATGGCAAAATTTCAAAAAGATTAAAATATTTTCGAACATACAGAACAGGGAAGCTTGATTGGACTATAGACCCAGCTTAGGTGGCGATCTAGGATGGTATTAGATCTTTTTATATTGACATTCACAAATCGGCGTTAAAACGGGATAGTATGGTTTTGACTTTGGACAATAATTTGGATTTTACCAGTTTACCATTGGATTGAATACATTATAAATAATACCACCTTAGTACCTTAGGGCTCGCCTTTAGCTTTGACTTTGGATGCCATCAAATGTTTCATTCAGTTTGGAGTAATTAGTCCAAAAAATAATTCCGTTCAAAAAAAATTCGAGCGGTATTTCACTGCATTCATATTCGGAAACTTAAGTTTCAAATTTTAGTTAAATATCTCCAGTACTCTTTGAGTAAATTGTCTTGAAATAAACAGACGGACAGACAGACGGACATGGAGAGATCGACTTGTCTCGTGAGCTGATCAAGAATATACAGTATATGCTTTCTACCGTCTCCTTTGCTACGTTACAAATTTTCGATAATCTGTAACACACCCGTTTAACTGGGTACATAAACATTGATTTTTTTTTTTTTTTTTTTGCAAACATTCATTTTTTTTTTTTTTTTTTTTTTTTTTTTTTTGCAAACACTAATTTACAATTAAAATATAAAGTTGCAACCACTTAATTTTGAAAATTGTATTTGACTTGACTTGATTTTATTTTTTTTTTTTTTTTTTGCCAAAATCAAATTTTGATTTGCTCTTTATTGTTTTTGTGTTCTTTGGAAGCACAATTGTTCAACTTCACGGAAAAGGGCAACGCAAACACAATATTTTAGAAAATTTGTTTGATGTGTTTTCGCATAACTTGCGATTTTTTGATTTGGCTTAAATTTGGCTTTTACATATTCTTGCTTTTTGAATTTTTTATTTTTTTGGGCAAACAGAATTTTGAATTAAATAAAAAACAATTTTTAAGTATGTTTACTTATTATTTTTACATGTACCAACAATATTTTTAAAAATTATTAACTTTCAAATGTATTAAACAAAATTTTGGTAATATAAAATCACTAAGGGATAAAAAATTATTGATCTTCCGCTCTCTCTGGCTTCTTAAATTTTCTTATGGCATTAGAGAGAGAGGAGAAAAGATATTCAGTTTTTTTTCTTTCGGTTTTCGTAGTGAAAGTTTTCTTTTATACTATCAAAATATATGAGACCCAAACAAAAAGTGATAGAGGCTGACTACGATATTTTATAATTTCAATATGGCACTGTATATTGACTGAAAACTTTAGATGGAAGGAAAAAGCAAATGATATTTCAACATTACTCCCATGGTTTAATTATATAGAGTTACAGTATTTCCTCTCTCTGTTTAGCTTACATAAATTTTACATCGTTTGTTAGCAATTTAAAGCAGATATGAAAATATGGAAGCATTAAAAGCAGAGAGAGCAGCAATAATAATACACTTGGATTTTGTTAATGGTATCCTCGAGAGGTTTTTGATGGTGTTCTTTCTTAACACCATTTTATGCAGTGTTCAAATGAAGCCCAGCATAATCTTTTTTTCAAGATGAAAACCTTTTTAATTAAATAATTCGAAAATCGGTGTGGAATCGGTCCTGCAATTGATGATTTCAATAAAAATATTTCTATTTGGCTCACTAAAGTATATATTATCGATCAGCTCGAGAGGGGCCGAATCGATTTAGAAATGTCTGTCTGTCTGTCCGTCTGTCTGTCCCTCTGTCTGTTGCAATGGAGTTTTTCTTTCGGAAAGTTTCAAAGATATTGACCTGAAACTTTCTAAACTTAAGCTTTTTGTGCTCCTAGGCCAGTTTGTATGTCAGAACCAAGGTGCCACGTTCATTTATAGATATAGCCCCCATACAAACTTACCATTTTTTTCGACCTTTTTCTTTGAAAATAGTTATTATTTATGAATGTATTTACTACAAATCGGTTAAAAACACTAGCCATCCGTCAAATATTAGAAGAAAGGTACCACTCCCATTTTTAGATATGGTCCCCATACAAACTTACCATTTTTTGATTTTTGTATTAAAATTGTTAGTATTTATAAATGTATTTACTACAAACATGGGTAAGCACTTCTAGTGACATCCAATTTCAAAAGAAAGAGTACCACACCCATTTTTTATATGGCCCCATACAAACCAAGCGCCCATTTTTCAGGATTTTGTATGAAAAATAGTTCTTATTTATGGATAAGTATTTACTCCAATCTGTGTAAAATTACTTCTACTGTTATCCTATGCAGAACATCCTACCGATATGACAAGGATCGAGCCACTATATTGACCCTTATACAAACTCACTTTCCATTTTTTTCTATTTCAAGAAAATGATTAAAGTTTCGTGTGGGCTTCGGTGCTACCAAAGTTAATGTTTTTTCATTTTTTTTTTTTAATCTTTGGAAGCCAACAATTTTAGTGGATAATTTTTACCTTTCGAACATTAAAGCTTATCCCAGGACACAACATATGGTTTGAAGCAGGGTGTCTTGTAGAATTTAATTATTTTTACGGTTTGTGGCGTTC
>JAEIFJ010002216.1:0-14496 GCA_018903435.1 Leucophenga varia | reverse complement strand
CGAAATTGTGTTTTCAGTTTTTGTTTTTGTTGTCGGTGCTGGCAAACAGCAGCATGGAAAAAACCAAAATACTTCCAGCAGAACGAGACAGAGATAGACACAGAGAGACAGAGAGAGGGAGATTGGGGTTTCCATAAGTGGCCAAATGCAAAAAGTATTTGAATAAATTTATAAAATTAAATAGAAATGACAACACAAAAAAAAGAGAATCCAAAAGCCTTGGCACAACATTGGAATCTTGGCACCTTCGCTCCCAACTATTTGCTCAGCAGCAACCGATAACACTCGACGAGGCAGCTGAGGAGGCTGCCGCAGAAAAAAATAGAAAGAGAAGAGGAGGCAAGAAAAAAACTTAGAAAAAACAGTGAAGCGCAAAAGCTGTGGGCAATAAAGTGACATAAAATAATTTCGGGCATTCTTTGTCTTGGAAAATCATTATGTAAATAAATTCTCACTTCTGAAATAAAATGTCGTGACAAGACCCTAAACAGAACACACACAACACTCGAATGGCAGAGCAATGCCTGACACTTTGATGAGTTCTCGCAACGGGGAAAAAACAGCACGTTGCGAGCGAATTTATTAGCATTGTGGCAAATAAATATGCCACAAATTATGCCACAGAAATTGACAACAATACGCATGCACCTGGATGGGATGAGGAGGAGGGGGTAGAGGTGGAGGGGACACATCAAAAATCACGAGCGGGAGAAAGAAATACTGCACAGAAATCATCGTATATAGGATATGCCGGTCGTAAATAAACAAAACGATTGCGTATAAATCTGTTTAACGTGAAATTATGTTTATTATTGTTATTAAAGCAACCGCAAGGCAATTTAATATTACAGCCGCACTAATCCACTGGGGATCAAGTGCAGATCAAGCGGCATTATCAAGTATAAATTTTCAATTTGAGGCGCGACACATCGGGCAATCGAAAGTGACAAATCAAATTGAATTTAATAAGTTTTCGAAAATCAAATCGGGAGCGGAGGCTCCTCCGCATTCCGGGCACCGATTAAGCGACATCGGGCAAATATTTTGATTATTACAACGCGAGGAATTCTTCGCGGGGATTTACGACTGGAAAGTCGAGAGCTTCTTTCTGTCGGTCTCTGGTGTACACTCGTATATGGCAGATATAGTAGTTCCCTCGGGCGTGTTTGCTCTGCGCTCTCTGCGCTGCGTATAATTTATGAAACTTTTTACAACTATTTATTTCGCCTTTTGAATGCTTTTATTTTTGTTATGATTGAGATTAGATAACAATTTATTGCAACGCTTCGTCGTGTTTGGCTTCGATAGCGCCCGGCGCGATGTGAACCGCCGTGAATCGCAATGAATCGTAGTGAGTGGAGTCACTTTCGCGCACAATTGGCAACAGTTAATTGATTTACGAACAGTTGGCGCTATTTCTGGACTACTGTCAGTAGTTCCCATGTTTGCCCTTTGTCTTGTCACTTCCCAGAATTTATAACGGGGGGTGGAGGGCAGCCCCCTCCTCCCGCTGCTCCCCCTCTGTGGTTGCCAAATTCACGGCAGTCCCGCGGTCTGTGGCAGCCATAAAGAAGAACAAGAAACGCAGCGAGACAGCAAAAGAAATACAGAGAAATGTAAATATTGTTACATTGATAAGCCGCGCTGCTTGTTATCTCTGCCACTCGCGCTCGCGCTCTCTCTCTCCCACTCTCCCACTGTCTCCCGCTCTGATAAAAACGTAGGTGGCTGAGTATAGTAGTAGAATCTCAGTCGAGGTGCGCATTTCCCCGCATAGCACTGCGGCAGCTCCAACCATTCACAGTTGCCCCAACGCCACATCGAACTGGAACTGGAACTGGGAACAGGCAGCAGCATCCGTCAGTGGAGCAGCAGATAAGGTGACTGAGGCTGTGGCTGAGGTGGTATTAACCCCTTGACGTCTCTGGTGTTAAGGTGTTGCCATTGTGTGGTGTTTGGGTTAAGCTCACTGTTTGCCTCGACGTGATAAAAGCGCGCTCGGCCTGGGCGTTTGCTTTGTCGTTTGCCGTTCGTCGTTTGTCGTTTACCAGGTAGCCAGGTAGCCAGCTAGGCAGTTAGGCAGTTAGGCAGCTAGGCAGTTATGATGCAGGGCGAGATTAGCTGCGCGGAGTATCTTGGCAGCGATAACGATTGCGTGAATATTGTGAAGAACTTTAAATGAAATCGTTTTGTTTCCCTCTCTCTTCTCTACTTGCAGCATCGCAGCGCGCTTAGCGGCCGCGGCGAGCTCCAGAGACAGCCGCATCTTGGATCTGCTTTCGCCACAGTTGGAAGATACCGGCCTCAAGACGACGACATTCTTGCAGCACTTTAAGGACGTCGTCACGACGAAGTTCAACGGCAGAGATCACCATTTGCCGCCGCTGCACCCTGCGCATCCCGCGCACCAGCAGTCCGCGCTGCATCACCACCACCAGCCGCACCAGGCTGTCGCCCAGAGTTTCAGCACCATTTTTCCAACGTATCTAGGTATGGACCGCGCCGCCGCTGGCGGCTGTGGTGCTGCAGGCGGCGGCCTGGGCGTGGTCACCAGTTCGGCCACGGCGCTCGGGCCCGGCGGCATCGCTGGCGGCGGCGGAGGTGGCGGCGTTGTCGGCGGTGGAGCACTCAATGGCCTCGAAGCCATGTCCGCCGAGTCCACAGGCCTTTGTCTGCAGGACCTGGTCAGCGCCAGCACAGCGAACGGCGCAGGCTCGGCGGGCTCTGCGGAGAGTGCAACCACCACAAGCACCGCTCTGAGCAGTGGCAGCTCCACTGTGAACGGCGGCGGCAGCAGCGCCTCCGGGGCCGATCATCTGCACAGCCACCACAGCCTACACGACTCCAGCTCCTCGGTCAGCATCTCACCCGCCATCTCGAGCCTGATGCCCATCAGCAGCCTCAGTCACCTACACCACTCGGCCGCCGGGCAGGATCTGGTCGGCAGCTATCCCCAGCACCCGCACCACGCTGTCGTGCCGCCACACACACCGAAGCACGAGCCGCTCGAGAAACTCAGAAGTAAGTACCGAATAGAGGCGATCTCCCTGCCCCCACCCCTGTCTCCATTTCACATTCCCCCAAACACACATCGCTCTATGCAGTTTATGGGTCCAGCTGCGCAGGCGAGGGGGAGACAAGGGGGCGACGGGGGAGACTAGGCAATTTCGTGGCCAATTTGTAACTGAATTTATTCGTCTTGGAATTGGGCTGCGCCCCCATTGCCCGTGGGCCGTCTAACAAATTTACAAGTAATTAATGCGCCCATAATTCAGCTCAGCTGCAGCGCTGCCGTTACGCGGTGCGTATGCGTGATATTTGTTTACGGCCACGTCTCCGCCAACAAGTGTCCACATTCACATTGAATGGCACCACATATTTGCCGCACTGTCAGCGACAGCTGTCGCCATTTCAATATTCACTCATTCACTCGCATTCACCACATTCGTTGATTCGTTGATTCGTTTGTTCGCCCATTCGTTACAGCAATCATTCACGCTCCCGATACTTGTACTTCATCATTCATGCGCGCAGCTCGTAAACTTCTAAACAATGTGCAAAATTCCTGCCGGCCACTTGTCGTTGTTGTTGTCGCTGTCGATGTTGTCCCCCAACACAACAACAACAACAACAACTCATTGCTCATGCATATTCATAATCATTGTGTAATCATTAGCGCATAATCTTCATAAAAGCGTGACAAAGGCGAACAGACAACAACAAAAAAGAAACAGAAACAGAAAGAGAGGGAGAAGGAGAAAGGGAAATTTGGGAAACAACAAAGAACTGAAGCAATTTCACTTTCGCTGCGCATGTCACGGCTAATTGAGCACCCTTCTGGCGTAGTGCCGAAGACGACACGTTGTCCGCTCTTCCCTGCTCCCTTTCCCCTGTGCCCTGTTCCCGTTCCCACTCCCTGTCGAAGTGATGCTGTGCGAGGGTCGCTCGCTGGCTGGAAATTTGATATGTGCATTGTAGTCAAGTGTTTGTTGTTCCGTTTAGGCTAATTGTTATGGGAATATGGCAGCGGACATAGCGGGCACAGCATGAGATTATGATTCAATCGTGTATCATTAGCTAATACAGATCAAGATATATCTATATTCAAGTGCAATGCCTTGCCGTAATTAAAGCTAGTCCAGGCAGAGCTTTAACGGAGTCCGTTCCGGACCCAACTCCAGTTATCGCATAACTCGCATTTGTATGCGTATTTGTCTGCTGCAGGCGAGAGATTTGTTAGCTGTCTGTGCCCTGCCCTGTGTGCACCTTTGCCGGGTTAACAGCCCTGCAAACTTTGCACTTTGTACGACTGGTGTCTCGCAGAGAAGGCACTGCATGAAGGGGGAATAGAGGGGAAAGCTGGAGAGATGAAGGGCCATTGAGGGCGCAGCTGGTTTGGGCATTTATTTGCGTGCCAAAACAATTTAACACAAAAAATTGTGCGCATTTAAAATATGCACGAGTGCAGTTATCCTTTGCCACACACACACACACATACATAGGGAAGCACACACACTCACTTGGACAGGCGGGCAAGGTGTGTGGCTGGAGCTGAAGCAGGCACTGCAGGTGCGGAGTCTGGCACACACAAATTTCACTTGCTTGTTGCCATTGTTGTTGTTACTCTTGCTGCTTGTTGCTGTTGTTGTTGTCGTTATTGTTTACGCTCTTGTTTAAATAATGGTCACACAACGTGCCCGACAGCGTGGCTGCCACTGCCACAGCGACTGCGACTGTTGCACGTTGCAATTGGATTTTCAATTATTGGCCAATTTAATGGTTGCCCCAACCAAACCGAAATGAATCCGGCAAATCAAACCGCCCACACGGACAAATTTCCTCTTTTATTTGCCGAGGTATTAATGTCCGTCTGTCTGTCTGTCTGTCTGTGTGTCTGTGTGTGTGAGAGTGCTTTTTATTATTGCAGTTTTTTGTTATGAGCTATGTACACACACACACACACACACTCGTACCCGGGCAGTGTTTAGTTTCGTGTTTTTATATTTTGAAGCATCATTTTATGGCTTCTGTGCGTGTTTTTATTTCGAATTTTGCGCTCAAAGGATTTCAAGTTCACGTACACTAATTTTCCACTTTTTTCCTCTATAGCTCTTCCGACAGACAGTTTTTCTGTCACTTCTCTGCCCCCCTCCACTGACAATTTTATTATGCATGCGCGCTGCAGCGTGTAAAACAATAAAAAGTTAATGCTTTTTAATACCTCGGCTACAACTCTTTAATGTCTCTCTCCCTGTCTCTCTCTCTCTTTCTGTGTCACACTCGGACAGTTTATTTCGATATTTCAAACGTGTCACCCCTTCTCCCCCTCCTTGCTGTTCGCACTAGCAGCTGCCCATGTTCGTTTAGCATCTGAATTATGTTGTCAGCAGTCGTGGAGCTTTTCAGGGCATTCTGCCAATCGGGTTCCCTTCTGCCGTGTCCTGTGACCTTGTTTGCCTGTAATTAGCTACTTATCGGACAACTGTCACGCTCACACACACACACACAGACAGGCACACACAGACACTGGTGTCTGCTATCTATTACACAAAGATCTGCTCTATTTGCTCCAAGAACCAACAAAGACCTCAAGCCAAACAACAACAAACCCAAAACGAAACCAAAACCAAAATCAGAGCAGTTTACATTTTGGTTGCTTTCTGAGCAAACAGCTGTAGTATATCGCCCGAGAAGGTTTCTCTATGCTGCGAGTCCTTTGCCTGCTGTTTGCCAAGTTGTTACAGATACAAATACAGCTCAGATACAGATACAGATACAGCCAGGGCTGAGATATGCTCCAGCTATTTGCCTATGACAATGTTTGCCCTTTCTGGCTCTCGATAAAATATGAAATTGTCGGCTCTGGCTGCCTGTATCTGGCTGTATCTGTATCTGGTAGTGTATCTGTATCTGTATCTATGCTTGGTATAAAGTGCGAGATTTTGCTGCGCGACTCTTCTGATGAAATCGTGTTATCTGCGCTGCCTCGTACTAGTTACTTACATGTGTATCACCTCAGTTAAGTCTGCTCTTCGTGTTTGTTGCCCTTCGTCTTCTTCTCTCTTCTTTGTCTTTGTCTTGTTCCTCCGTGTGTTTATTTGCCCAGCAGCGGCGCAAAGTGTTAATGGCACGTGCAGCGTCCCTTATAAACACAACGTGTCCATTAAGCACCGCGACTAGTCGAGGCTCTTGCACACTTCCCCCTCGTGTAATCCATTGGATTACAATTTGTCTGGAACTCCGTGTGATTCCCAAAGATTTTTTACTAGAAAAACACAAAATAAATTTCCCTGCCAGAGTTGAGGTCTGCGTAATGGGGCTGTCTCCGTTGTCCCGTCTGTCCCGGCTGTCCTGCGTCTCTGCAAGCGCGACAGCGCGCACATGCGGCACAGAGGTACAAGCAGAGCCACATAGGCGCACTTCCGCTCCAGGATGTGCCGCGCTGCTGCTGTGGCTACTTTAAATTCAATGTGTGCCGGCGGTGGCTGGACTCATTTGTCAGCCGGGGCACGGGAGACACGTCTCGACGCGAAGGAAGCTCTCTTTATGAATACCAACAAGATTTTATCGATTTTGCGCAGCCATCTTGCTGTAATTTCGGCCAGGTCGGTGGGGTCTTTAAGTTGGCTTAGGCACTTTAAAATTGCCCTCCCATCAGTGCTTTGCCGGGAAATCTCTGGGAAATTGCGCACATATGTCACGCCATGTCAGTTTCCTCTGCGCCAGTTGCCAAAAACAACAAAGATCGCGTGCAGTGCAATTGGCAAGCAAACACCCCATAAATTGTGGCTGACCAACCAATGATAATCACCCGTCGGCGACGCCCACTTCAGTTGCTCTACTCCACCTCCTTGCTCGCTATCAACCTCACCCTCTCCCACTCGAGTGCAGCAAGTTGTGGGTAAGCGCAGGGAACAAGCAAAAACTGCCCATATTCAATCCGGAACGCAGACTCAGCCGGACAAGCAGTTGGAGATGGAGACGGAGACGATGTGCCCGATGTACTCCTTGCTCGTCCTCTTCTCTTCTCTTCTGGCTGATGGCACTGATTTCGTTTATATAAATTATAATGTCATTATGGCAACCAGCCACCCTCCCACACACACACACACACACACACACACACACACTCACGTGCAAATCTCTGCCTTGGCTTGGTCTCCAGCTCCAACTCAATCTGCAGCAACCACAACTCGACCAGGACCGCAATTACGGCACATCGCACTGCAAACTTTGCCAGCAAGAAGTTCCCTCTGATGCTGTTGAGGTTGAGGCTGTGCTCTGTTCCGAGCTGGGATCTCTGTCTCTTTCCTCTCGCTCTCTCTCTCTTTCTGTCGCCTTCCCTCCCCATCCAGGCAGTCGCCTCTTTCTCATTATCCGTACCCTGCAATTTCGTAAAAATGTCGCATTAGAGATTATCTGAGGAAACAAACTTGCACGGCTGTCCAGGCGCAGTCTCGACTCCGAGCGGGACAAACGGCCAAACGACCAAATGGGCAACTGGGCAAACGGGCAACTGGGCAAATGACCCAACGACATCAACTGGAGCCAAAATTTGAGCTGACAGTCGAGAAAATTACTGAAAAAGGCATTGCAGTGGAAAAGAACAAGGGGAGAAGCAAGTGAGAGCGGGGGAGGAGACAGTTGGGGCTGCAGAGCGAGTTGCCGTTTAGACAGATTTCTGGGGAGGGAAGTGGGGGAGTGTCTGCTTGTCTTGTCCTTATCTGCCCGACCCTGGGCTAATGAGCTTGCCTGATGTGGCTGCTGGCTTGGCTCGGTGGCCGCATGCCTGTCTGGCTGGGACTCGCTCACATGCTTCAGCTGGGATCAGCTGGGGCTGGAGCAGGTTCTGGGGGAGGCTTCTCTCTGTGTGGGGTATGTCAATGTTATTGCACTGATTTTTATGTCTCTGTTTCTTGCCAAGCTCATTATATTGCCATAACCCATGTGTGTTCCGGGTCTCTCCCACTTTGCGGCGTCTCTCACGTGCGTCCGCTGTCATTGTCTAGCGACGCTATAAAGGATTAGCTTTGTAGATTGTTGTGATACCAACTGTTTGGACATAAAAATTAACTTCTCGTTGTGGTGGCTGGAATAGTTTGCCCATTTCTTCAATATCATTGGGCTAATTTCGGAATCCCTTCTTGAGGGGGAAGAATCTCAGCGGCAATGCGACCATATGGTGCAAAAACCTGTCGCATATTAACACTTTCGCTGCGGCCCAGTCAAATGTAGCGTGAAATTGGAAAAAGGAAATAGAAAAACATTTCTTTTATACGAATGTATCTGCGGCTTAACCCTTTGCGGCCCCGAGTGGTTTAATTTGGAGAACAATGAAAGCAACTAACTTGTCAAAATATCCAACTCAGCAGAGTCTGTCGCAATCGAGGGAGGAATCGGAATTGGAATCGCAAAAGGAATAGAGGAAGTAAAGGCTAACGCCCTGGCGATTCCTGCTTACTGTTGTGCTGTCTCCTGGCTGTATCCATGTGTCCTGCCTGTCCGTCTCTTTGTCTGACGGTCCCAATTCAACTGTCACATTAATCGTTTGTTTTTGGTCACAAAAATGCTGCCAGTAAACGTTTCCCATCTACTCCTCCTGCCTCCTGCCTCCGCCCCTGGCCTCCCCTGTGTTCCTCGTGTCAAAGGACGCGCTCTCGGGGCGTTTGCCAGGCAGCTTCTCCAGCCAGCTCGATCCTTTTGTTTGCTCGACCGTTTTGTTTGTTTGTTTTGGTCTTGGTTTCGCGCTCGGGGGTATCCTCGTCTGTCCTCTGCCGAGCTGCCTGTCTGGCCGGGATAATTTATAGCTGCCTCGCCGTGTCGTGTGTCAAACTTTTTGTGCAAATGCGTTTGTGTGTGTGGCAAATGTTTATGAATGAACGCGACAAATGGCCAAATGTATCTGCTGTGTATGTGTGTGTGTGTTTGTGTGCAGGATATAAAAATCAAAATCATTGCTGGGCAAACATTTATTTCTCGTTTTTCTGCAGTTTCATATTCGCTGCATGATTAATAGTTTGCTCTACGGGCCAGGGGAGAATTCATCACGGGGTATTTGTGTGTGCATTGCGCTTCTATTGACTTTTCTCAATCCCCGGCAAAGTCTCTTCAAACGCCTCTGCAAAATGGCGAACGAAAGAAACTGAACATCGCCGTCGCTGTCTCTGTCGCCGTTGTCCACGTTGACACTTGTTGTCACAGCTCTTGACATGGCCAAAACGCTCACGGAACACGCCCACCACTTGGCCGGCAGCTATTGACACTTGCCACTCACACGGACACACTGGCACAGGGGCAAACGGGGGAGGGAGGGGGCGAACCTTGAAAACATTGTAAAACTCTGGCAACAACTGCGACAACAAACGTCAACGCCGGCTGACAGACGACAAACAATTTGGGGAAAATCAAATTCAAATTAGTCGCATACGAAGCCAAAGGAAACGAAAAGAAATTCGAAATCCGAAATTTCGTACAAAATATTTAAACAAATAAAAATCGCTGCGGTACGTGCTTTTCTCTGCGTTTTTTAGAGCGCATCGTTAAGAAAATATTTTTACATTCGAGCCGCGGGTAGAGGGGAGGAGACAGCAGTTCCACGATGATGACCCATTTAACGGCAGAATGCTCAGGTTGAAAATTGGGCACAGCAGGCGGAGAGCAGCAGCTGAACAGCCAAACAACTCAGCAACAAGAACCCGTCGGAACTGCAGGGAACCAAGCGTAAAAAACTCGGATATTGCTAGAAAGATACACTAGATTGATAAACTAAGAAGATATACTAGGAAGATATACTAGAAAGATATTCTAGAAAGATATATTTTATGCTACATATGTGTGTAACTGAAAAGCAGTAACTTAAAGAAACAAATGCCGAGCTCCAAAGAAAGGCGAGTTTGAATAGATGTGAAGAAGGTTATTTCTTTTTCCAGTCGGACTCCATTTGCAATTTATTGAAACAATCTTCTCTTCTCGTATTTTACTACCTCCGAATTTTAGATCTCTTGCAGAATTCTTGTTACCTTCCATTTCTGCTGAGCTTTCTTAGACTTGCCATATTATTTGCTCATCATAGGTTACTATCCACAGAGGAGTCAAACACACCTAAATGCCGATTCCGATGCTAGTTAAAAAAATCAATGATCCTCTGAATTCAGATGCACTATTTACCTTGGGGCTACGTGCAATCGAAGCGCAAGTGATGGCGTTGTTGTCGGCATAAATTATGGAAAATACAATGAAATTAATTGAGCTGCAGACAACGTGGACACTTTCTCAGTGCTCTCGAGATCGGGGGTACCCCATTTTCACGTTAATGTCGTCTCATGCACCGAACTAATTGCTTCAAAATGTCGCAGCGGGTGTCGGCAGGCTGTGCCCTGTTTGGGCTCCGGCTACACTACGGCTCCGGCTCCGGTTCCGAGTGCGGCAGGCACTTTAAAAACCACATAAAAGTGACAACATGTGAGAATGCCATAAATTACGCAACGACCAGTGGAAGCAAGGAAGTCCATAAGATTTAGCAGCGATGGCCAGGAAGTCGCGACCCTCCAGCCCTCGGGCCCTCTGGCCATATGGGCACACACCTCAAGGCAGTCAAGTATCAATTGGCTGGCCATAAATCTGCATTGGGGGAACATGTCACAGGGCGAGTAATTAATATGAAATTCAGCGTGACTAACTGGCGTAATTATTTCTTGCTCATGGATCATTTGAATTGCTGGCATCATGTTTGGCTGGGGCGGGTGGAAAACAATTCTCATTTTAAAGAAATCCAGCGCAAAAGTTTCACAATATGGAGCTGGTCCCAACAGAACTTGCTTTGCTCCTTTCTCCATCTGCCTCTCGTCTGTTATCTTTGCGGCGTTTAAAGCCCCAACACTCGTGTCCTTAATCGAGCTAACCAAAAGCCCATTTAAAACTGCTCCACGGCCAGCGATGGCATAAATCCTTTTATGAGCTCATTTTTATGGGCTTTTAAGCATCCGCTCCTTCTGAATGGTACCTCCCTCCTACACACACACATACACACACACCTCTACATGCATACAGTGCATTCGTGCACTGCTCCTTCAACACCTTTAACCCATGTTAAAACATTAATTTTTTTGTATATTTTCGTGCCCTTTGCTGGTTTATTCTTTTCAGTTTGGGCCGAAACCGGTGATTTTCGTGATAGTCATAGCTCCATGACCGCCGTAGCAAATAGCTTGGATAGCACACACCTAAACAATTTTCAAACGTCGTCATCCTCCACCCTGACGAACAGAAGTCGAGATCGCAAAGATGGTGAGTACAGGAAATAGAGACAATTATGAAATGATTATGAATGATGTACCATAATTAACGGGAATAAATTGAGGCATTTTATTACATGAAAATAAATAGTTGTGAGATAATACGCGATGAAGGTATTCATCTTCTTTTTTGATTGATATAAATAGTAAAAAAAGTATATAATCTTTCTAGAATCAATTATCTGGAAAATGAAAAGGATTAAAGTGGGGACAATGATAGGAGAGCGAACAATTATAGCAAGATAATAAAAGAACCAGCAGGAAAGCTTCAGTCGAATGTGCTCGACTGTGATATACCGGCTACACGTCAGTGTTGCATACTTCTGAGGAGGAGCTTCAAAACCAGACCATATTTTAAATTTTTTTAATAACTTCAAGATAAAATAATCCGATCGCAGTCAAGCTTCCATAAATTGTTCGAGCGTTGATAGTTATTGGGTTTACCAAAAACAAACTGTATTAAAAATTATGCTTAGAATTCGGTTTTTATCGATTTAAGGGTGCTGAAGCGTTTTTTCTAATGATTTTTTAGTAAGTCTTAGCTTTGTTATAGTCTTTGATATCTAGATTTCCCTAAGGACAGGCAGACGAATAGACAGACAGTCAGATGGACAAACAAAAATAACTACATCGACTCTGCTGTTGATGCTTATTCAGAATATGTGTAAATTGTGGGGTCTGCCATATCTCCTTCGCCTGCTACATTAATTTTCGGTTGGCACAAAGTTATAACACACTTCTAACCTATGCGCAGCGGGTATAAAAAGCTGTTTGCATATCTTTTTGATTAATATATATGTTGTAATACATATATCGCTACTCACTATAATATCAATTATATGCAATTTAGAATATTGGTGTAATTCCAATCCAATCTGTGTAAAATGGAGATAACAATATCAACATAATAGCGGAATACCCACAATCGAGAGAATCTATTTAGAACCTTGCAACAATAAATATAGAATTATTGTAGAATTGTTATGTGATTTGCTCGATATGTTTAACTCGACTTGCTCAATTCCCGAGTAATAGTTATTTTCGATCGTACGATGTGCCGCGGAGTAAGCCTGGGGCTGTTTGGCCGGGCTCGTTAGCGCTCTTCTCTATCGCGCTCGATAAGAAACATAATTTATAATAATTTTCGAACGCATGGCCAATGGGCGGCGACTGGAGGGGGGGGATCGGGCGTTGTTGGGTGGAGCGTGGGAAGGGGCTAGTTGGGAGGGGGTGCGTGTGCAGGGGGCGATGGAACCTTTAGCCTTTGTCGGCAAAATTTACTCACTCGCGTCCGTTTAGTTTTCGATTAGACTGCTTTGATTTGCGACATGATGACGACGCTGTCGAGCCACCGAAACTGATATTTCATATGGCCAGTCATTTAGTTTATTTGATTAAGTTTCGGTGCTGGGGCAGACAAAGGCATTGTGCCAACAACAATAACAGCAGCAGCAATCACGGTAACGACGACGACGACGACAACAGAGAAAGCACGCCGCCATGATCGATGACATGCCCAGAACACAAATTAACGGGTTGTAAATCTGGTAGCAGACAAAAAGAACTAGGCTACCTCTGGCGGCGGATCGCGTTTGAAGTTCTGATGGGGCCATGGGGAGGGGGGCAGCCAGGCGGGCAGTGGGTGGCGTTTGAAGGTTGCATGGCAATTAGTAATGGCACTGGGACGGGAGCGTGAACGCCTCATGGGATAGGTGAGTAGGAGTGTGTTGCTGGGGAGGTTGGTAGCTGGGCCCTGGTAGGTTGATTGCCTGCACTTATCAAATGCAAACCAGATAACCCGATTGCCATAAAGCAGAGCAAACAGACCAAATGAGTTTGCCGCTTTAATTGCGATTTGCGCTGCTGTAACTAATGTTGTTTCCTCGTCTTCTTCTTCATTCACAGGCAATCGCAGTGTCAACGAGACCACAATCAAAACAGAGAACATATCAAACTCCGGACACGACGAGCCGATGACAACCAGTGCCGACGAGCCGAAGAACGATAAGAAGAACAAGCGCCAGCGGCGACAGCGCACGCACTTCACCTCCCAGCAGCTGCAGGAGCTGGAGCACACGTTCAGCCGCAATCGATATCCGGACATGTCCACCCGCGAGGAGATTGCCATGTGGACCAATCTCACCGAGGCCAGAGTCAGGGTAAGCAGCGCAATGCAATCATCTCATATTAATTGCACAGCCAGCCACAAATTGTAAACACCAGCAGCAGCAGCAGCAGCAACAACAACAACAACAACGAGTTGTTGCAGCCACATCAATTGCCGTGCGGCCAGTGCAATTATGCGGCAATTACTGCGGCGGCGGCGGCGATGGTGGCTGCCTCTTCTGCTGCTGCTGCTGCGGCGACTGGTCAAAATGACCGCAATGCAACCGCAGCACGTAGCTGCCCACAATGCGAAAGCAAACAAAAAGTGACCCCGCTGCATGCCCCGTCACCTCCCCCCTTCCCGCTTGCCCTGCAGTGCAAGCGTCAACTCGTAAATACATGTTGTGCCACGCCCCCTTTCCCCTCGTGGGCCAAAAAATAACCGTTTGAATTCGCGCGGCTTAAGCGAGCGCTGACCAAAACCTCCGGCCATCCGCCATTTTGTGCTGCAGTGGAAATTTATGTTGCAGTAACTGACAGAGGAGAGGGAGGGGAGGAGGGGGGTTGGGCACTTTTGTCGACGATGATTCAGGGGGCGTTGCACCTTTCCCATCTACCATGTAAGATGCAAACTATGGGTAATCAGAATTTTCTATTGAAAATGGATATTTCGGTTGGTCTTAATTGGCTTATTTTTCCCTAAAATATTGTTCTTCTTTAATAGACAGTTCGGACGTCTCTTTCTTGAACTGGAACCTGATTAGACGACAGTAACGAGCAGAAGATGGTGTTGGGTTTCCAAATTATTTGACCATCTATTTACGCAACAAGCCGCAGAGGAACGTATGATGTTACAAACAAGCTCCTGTCGTCAAACTCAATATTTGAAGCTTTGTTTGTATTCGCTGTGCCAGGCTACTTTCATCAAATCCCCATTTCCCGATTAAAAGTAAATTTTTAGTGGAATCTTCAGTGATCGTTGGAACAACATCAGCTTGAAATAATATGTGTTATCTAGCAAACTTTTGAAGATCGACTTCTGCGTACGATTTCGTCCACAGATATGTTTGATCTCGTGGAAGACAGCAATGCGTAA
>JAEIFJ010002214.1:0-85432 GCA_018903435.1 Leucophenga varia | reverse complement strand
ATTGATAGTGATTTAATATATTTCTATATAAAACGGATGGTTGAATTCGACAGTTTTTGTGGTCTCGCTTGGCATGTTTTTCTGTAAGCTAGTCTCGCCGGATGGGGTAGGTTCTTGACCATGTAACTATCTATACCGCAGTAATCACCAAACAACAAAATAATTTATACATGCCAAGGCTTTCACATAACAGGATATGATGTTTGTATTTAGCAAGCAGACAGACTGATATAAAGAGATAATATGGTCAGATGTGAAGACCATTAAGCGCTTATTTTCCCTCCCAAATTGATCAGAGCTAACGATCACGCCATGACAATCGTTGCGCTAAAATGTTTAAGATTGTCCCTTATATAGCTTAGTTATTTATTTCATTGCTACTGTACACCATCTTAGCATCCGCATCTTACCAAAAAAAATACTCAAATTAGAAATTCATTTCAAAATCTTATTAAATTAAATTCAAAGTTATCTAAATTACACATTTCAATGCACTTAATCTAATTTATAACAATTTTTGTTCGTAATATTAATTATGATAAAAAAATAATTTCATATTTTTAAATAAAATTTATAGTAATACAATAATGTAATAGGTCTTAGCATTAATTAACTGAGTGCACATTGTTGGTTTTAATATGACTTACTTGTCTTTGCTTTTACTCGCGCTGACATATTCTTATCTTTGATGAATAAGGGAAAAGGCGATGTTTTGAGCTCAAACCAGGCCGATATGTACCATATGTACTGCTCTGAAAATAATGTATTATTTAAGCATTCCTAAAACCAACAACCAGCAAATCTATATGCCAAAAGCAATTACAAAACTTATGTTAACAATATTTTCTTTTAACAAAACAAATCTTGAAGTCTGAACGATCGCTGTTACTTAACATAAATATGTGTTTTCTAACATGGCATAATTTAAATTATGTTAAGTGACAGAAGAATAACAAATTTGACTATACTATACAATTTGAAATTAAACTAAATTAATTACATATTATATTTTTACTTTAAATTTTTCTTAACATGTTTGTGTGTTTGTTTACTCTGCCAGTTCAATTTAATTGAAATATTAAATGTATTAAGTATAAAAAAACTAGTTAGTCCATATTGACCTCTTTTCTTACAATACTGATATTTTGTATTTTATATTCATATTACTTCTTTATATACACTTAAATTTTTTTTTTTTTTTTTTTTTTTTTTTTTGGTTTACGTTCTTAAATTCTTTGTCTTTTTATGTAAATATTATAAAAACCTGGACTTCGCCATTATATAAATTTTTGAGATCGCATGAGCATACGCTCTTTGTGCTTCCTACAACGAATCATATCCCCTATTGCTTGACTAAAAGCTGTGTAGGGTGTCCGTAGATGTAGGTTTCTCGCCAAGCGCAAGCCAAATGGCGTAGCCACCAACAAAATTACACTATAAGATTCCTCAGCAATTAATCTGAATGGCGTTCGCTAAAGAATTAATTGATAACTTATAGTTCCATGGACAGTTTGGAATATAAAAAAAAATGAGAATTTTATTTGACGCACCTTTTTAATATATTGTTTAAATCAATTTTATTTTTGGTTTTTCTAAACTTTGAAAGTATTGGCAGCAATTAATAATTTGAGCTGCATATTACCTTTGAACAAATTAAACCACGTAAAATTTCACTATTAATTTAAATATATACATATATATATTTTATTTACTATAGCGGCGACGTGTGCACTTTATCACTGTTCTTTGCTCAATGACATTCATTTCACTTTCTATGCAGAAGTAAAGACAAATCGAGCAAAAGGTTAACTGTATTATTCCAGCATTTAATGCATGCTCATGACTACAACATCACCTCATAATACAGTTAATAAAATAAAGGGTGTCACAATCGCTCGATTCATTAATTAAAGAAAATACTAAAACTGCTTTTCATTATATTTGCTTAAACAAAATAAAACGAATGTTCTTTAAAAAAAAATCGACATCCGCCACAAACCTTCTTCGCAAAATGAGCTATTCATTTGTAGAAAAGGAGATCGGTTGTCGATCAAAGTTATTCGTGGGGCTCGATCACACCCTGAGAAAAGAATCTATAGTGTACTATGTGAGCTAACCGGGCTTTAAGTCTTTACCATGATAAACTCCTACATATTTGCCTTTTAAATTTTCGATTTCATACAGTGCTGATCCAATTCTCCTTTTTATTCTACACTTAATATACAAAGGAAGCAATTTCGCGTTTATGTTTTTACTGGCATTGCTTTGTGAAAAGTTTTTGCGGAAAACTTCCTGTCCCATACTAAATTCGATTGGTCTGGCTCTAAGATTATATTGACGTGTAGACTTTTCATGTGCTTCTAGCAAATTCTGTTTAAATTCGTTCGTGTAACAATGACATTTTACAATCGTTTGGAATGGTAGATATTTGTGTATCATAGATACACTGCAATTTGTCTAGTATGCGATAACTACTGCCATGCCTTTGCATGTTTTGGCCAAAAAGGCTAAAGTATGGAGAACATTTAAGCACCTCATGGTAGTCGCTTCTTAATGTACTGCATATAGTTGGCAAATATTTATCCCAATTATTTTGTTCATCTTTAAGCAAAATTCGAAGCTTTACTAAAATTTCTCTATTGACTCTTTCGCTTGCGTTAGCTTGCGGTGAGTAAAATCCTGTCTTAATGTGTATGGTACCATAGATTTTAAGGAAATTGGCCATTTGAGATGAAACAAATTGTTTCCCATTGTCGCTGTGAATAAACTGTGGCACTCCGAATGTATGAAAAATACTTTCTTCAAGGTATTGAATTATATTTATACTATTTGCTTGCTTAAGCGGTTTGAGAAAAATAAATTTAGTAAAATGATCTATTACTATAAGGATCATAGAGTTACCAAGTTTGGTTCGCGGGTATGGGCCTAGCAAGTCCATGTATAACCTCTGAAAAGGCCTTTCAGTAACCATTTGCTTGCCCATGAGAGGTTTATGATTTTTATTAGGTGGTTTCGAAACTTTGCAAATCTCGCACTGCTCGATAAACTGCTTTACATCTTTTGCCATATTGGGCCAATAATATTTCTCTCTCATTCGATTTAATGTTTTAGCAAACCCACCATGACATGATGAGTTTTGATGGTTATTAGCTAACACTTGAGCTCGTAATTCGATAGGGAGCCACAGTCGCCACAAAATCGATTCATCAGCAAATTCCCCCTTTCGAAACTTTACTCTTTGGTAGATATAATTCTCCGTTACAACTGTATCGGGTACTGCATTGCCTAAATCGGTAATGTGTTTAGCAAGTTCCAGGTACTCTTTGGATTTAAATGCTTCAGATTCAAGATCAATTTCTGCTTCTATAGGTGACTCTACAACAATTTCATCTACAAATGCTCTTGAAAGAGTGTCTGGTACTGTATTAAGTGAGCCTTTTCTATATTCGATTGAAAAATCGAATGCTTGCAATTTAATACTCCATCTTCCTAATCTACCACTTAAGTCTTTTTGCGACATAAGCCACTTTAAGCTGCAATGATCGGTTATAATTTTAAAAGGAAGACCATCCACATAGGGTCTAAAAACGCTTTAAACAAACTATAGCCGCTAAGCATTCTAATTCAGTCACCGTATAATTTGTTTCTCTTTTCTTAAGTTTTTGCGACACGTAAGCAATTGGTCGCTCTATGTCACTATCATCAAGCTGCATCAATACCCCTCCAACACCTGATCGAGATGCATCGCATTGGATTATAAACATTTTATTAAAATTGGGTTGGACTAAAACTGGGGCAGTAGTAAGCGCACTTTTAAGTTTGTCTACTGCTCTAATCGCTTCCTCTGAAAGATGAAATTTTGAAGATTTACGTAAACTATTGGTTAATGGTGCCGCAATATCTGCATAATTAGGTATAAACTGACGGTACCATCCCGACATTCCTAAGAATCGCCTAACTTGTCTTTGTGATTTTGGTATTGGGAACTTGAGAATATCCTCTACTTTGCCAGGATCTGTATGCAAACACCCTTGTCCGACTATATACCCCAAGTACTTAATTTCTTTCTGACAAAATCGACTTTTCTCTACATTTATACTAAGATTAGCTATCTTTAAACACTGTGCTACTTCTCTAAGCGTGTTTATGTGACTTTCGAAATCTGGTGTACAAACGAGCAAATCGTCTAAATATATAAAAACGTTTTCTCGTAAATTGCCAGGTATTACTTTATCCATCAAGCGGCTCATTCTCTTTGCGGCGTTACATAGCCCAAAGGGCATTACAGTAAAACTATACAAAGGACGCCCAGGAACTGCAAATGCTGTTTTCTCTTTGGATTCTTGATCCAAAGGAATTTGCCAAAATGCATCCTTTAAATCTATTCCAGATATAAAAAACGTATTCTGTAGTCTACTCAGCAAGCCATTAATGTGCGGAAGTGGATACGCATCTTTCTTTGTGATAGAGTTCAACTTTCTTGAGTCTAAACAAAGTCTGTTTTTGCCTGGTTTACGTATGAGAACAATCGGATTACACCATGGCGAATTTGTCTCCTCTATAACACCTAACTTTATCATACGGTCTAATTCATCATATACTTCTTTTTGTCGTGGTGGTGATAGAGGATAGTGCTTCAACTTAAACGGTTCTGCATTACCAGTATCAATGTTATGTGATTCTAATTTAGTGTGTCCCAAACCAACTTTTGAAAAGGATGGAAATTCATCAATTGCGCATTGCAATTTAACTCTTTGCTCAATTGTAAGATAATGTTCATTATTGTTTTTTGCTTTTGTTGCGGATTCTAGTTCAGATATCAAGTGAGGTGCTATCTCAAAGGACTTCCAAAAATCAATTCCAAGATAAGCTCTTTGTTGCAAACTAGGTGACAAATAAAACTTAATTGGTTTTGTAATACAGTTATAAGTTACAGGAATTTCAATATAACCCAAAATTGATTGTTTAGTTCCATCCGCTGTGCTTATAGAACTTCTAGCACCTTTCATTTTTATTCCTAATGAGTCTAAGATTTTGTTATATTCCTTTCCTAGGACGCTTACTGACGCTCCTGAATCTAAGAGCCCATAAATCTCTTCGCTTCCTATACAAATTTTCGCGTATGGTCTGTTGTCGTTAGGTAGATTCATTGAAATAGTCTCCAGTTCTTTTCGAAGTTTAAACCGTCTTCGGAATCTTTCACGACATTTAACAATTCTGTTTGATGGTTTCTTGAGAAACTGACTTACTTTATTACGCAAATAGTTCATTCTTTGTGAATGCAAGTCTTGAAAATTTAATGAATATTGTTTAATTTTTGAACAATTTGGTTCTGTGAGTTTTGGGGATAAATTATTGAACGAAGATTCCCCAAGTGTACTTCGCTCATTTACTTGTTTTCCGAGTGTTTTTTGCATGTTACGGATGTAACATTTTTTCGCCACAGCGATAGCAAAATAGGTTACGTTTCTCAGACGGACAGTCATAAAATGCGTGACCTACTTGATCGCAGTTCCAGCACTTATATTTCGTTGTATCTACATGTCGTCTGGTATGACTAACCTTGAGAGCAGCTACTTCCTCTTGATCAACGTCTTCTGAGAAATTCTCATTTATTAAATCAATCTGCATTTCATTAGCATACTTTCGTTGAGGAAACTGTGAACGTAATTGTTGTCGCTGCGCTAAATACTTTTCTGCTTTGCGAGCTGCTACTCTTAAATGATCTAGGTTAAATGTGTCATAAGCGAACAACAGTGACCCTAAGGATTCCTTGACATTGTTTTTAATTAATTCTGTAAGCTTCAGTTCACTCATTGGCTCACTAAGACGCGAATTCATTGATACCATCTCTGTGAAAAAGTCATCGAAAGATTCCTTATATTGCTGTCGCCTTTCTAATATACAAATTAATTTGTCACAATCATTGTCTAATCGCCCAAATTTCCTACTAATTGCTTCTTTAATTTGGCTATAAGATGTATTTGGTTTCTGGCGTAAATAAAACCAGTACCATTTTTCTGCTTTGCCTCTCAATAAAACGTGAAAATCCGCAAGTATTTGCTGAACTGTATAACTGTGTCTCTGTCTCAAGGTTTCAACCTTAAACAGAAAATCATCGACATCTTCGCTACCATCAAAAGTAACGTTCCATTTATCTAACCGACATTTTTCAATAATAGCAGAATTTGGCAATTCAGAGTTATCCAAATTGCGAGAAGTATTTCGAGTCGAAGTACCACTATTGGCAGGCAATTCGAAGTTGACTGGATTTGGTTGAAGATGTTCTATAAATTGTCTAGACCTTCCTAAATTATTCACGGGAGGAATTATATTTAACTGATTTGGTTGTATTTGATTTACAGGGCCTCTTGGTCTCTCTGGTCTAATTGCTTCTATTACATTTCTTTGCAAATCAGCCATTGCACGCAACATGGCACTGTTTTGAGTTGTAAGAACTCTTTCTAGCATTGCTGTTAATTCATTTGCTTCTCCTTCCCCATTTCCTTCTTCTTGAACCCGTATTTGTGCATCTAAATCACTACCTTCAGCCATTTCTAGAAAATTACCACTATTCTCTACTCTTGGAACCGAATTTATTGATCTACTGCGTGCCAGATCGGACTTCTAACTCGTCGCCTAATTACTTCTGGATAACTTAAATCTTCGTCAAATGTGTAATCTACAGTTCTCTCACCCAAATTCCTAGAACTATTAGTTTTACGTCTTCTTTGTAACATAACGCATACCAATATATATAAAATTAATACATAGTTTTCGTAAATTAACAACAATAATCAATAATATATAAATTAACAAAATTAAAATTGAAATCGTATATTATTTGGAAGATGCGAATGCTTCAATGGTTGTATTTTTTTATTTATATCATCTCTATATCAAAATAACACAATAGCACAGATACATGCCTCTGTACTTTGTTCATGGCAACAGTATATTCCAACCTGGCCTATACAGGACACATGAACTAATACAGAATTAAATAAAATTGAATTGCTTCGGTGCTACCTAAGACTCCCAGGTTGCGACCGGACTTATTCAAAATTAACAGTCAGTCAAGCTAGTACTCTGTCGCAATGGAGATTATTACTTAATATCTATAATAATTCCAGACTTACAGAAATAGTTTGCCTGATAAACATACAAGTTGTAGTTGACAAACAAATCGCAGCTATCTACTCTAACTAACTTTGCGTAGGCAGACAGGACAGATCATACACAACTGCAACTTTATTAGACAAAGTACAAAAAAAAAAACGTGATTGTAGTTAGACCTAATTTCATAAGCCTAACGTTGGGCGCCATATTTTGTTATGGGGGTGATAGTGATTTAATATATTTCTATATAAAACGGATGGTTGAATTCGACAGTTTTTGTGGTCTCGCTTGGCATGTTTTTCTGTAAGCTAGTCTCGCCGGATGGGGTAGGTTCTTGACCATGTAACTATCTATACCGCAGTAATCACCAAACAACAAAATAATTTATACATGCCAAGGCTTTCACATAACAGGATATGATGTTTGTATTTAGCAAGCAGACAGACTGATATAAAGAGATAATATGGTCAGATGTGAAGACCATTAAGCGCTTATTTTCCCTCCCAAATTGATCAGAGCTAACGATCACGCCATGACAATCGTTGCGCTAAAATGTTTAAGATTGTCCCTTATATAGCTTAGTTATTTATTTCATTGCTACTGTACACCATCTTAGCATCCGCATCTTACCAAAAAAAATACTCAAATTAGAAATTCATTTCAAAATCTTATTAAATTAAATTCAAAGTTATCTAAATTACACATTTCAATGCACTTAATCTAATTTATAACAATTTTTGTTCGTAATATTAATTATGATAAAAAAATTATTTCATATTTTTCAATAAAATTTATAGTAATACAATAATGTAATAGGTCTTAGCATTAATTAACTGAGTGCACATTGTTGGTTTTAATATGACTTACTTGTCTTTGTTTTTACTCGCGCTGACATATTCTTATCTTTGATGAATAAGGGAAAAGGCGATGTTTTGAGCTCAAACCAGGCCGATATGTACCATATGTACTGCTCTGAAAATAATGTATTATTTAAGCATTCCTAAAACCAACAACCAGCAAATCTATATGCCAAAAGCAATTACAAAACTTATGTTAACAATATTTTCTTTTAACAAAACAAATCTTGAAGTCTGAACGATCGCTGTTACTTAACATAAATATGTGTTTTCTAACATGGCATAATTTAAATTATGTTAAGTGACAGAAGAATAACAAATTTGACTATACTATACAATTTGAAATTAAACTAAATTAATTACATATTATATTTTTACTTTAAATTTTTCTTAACATGTTTGTGTGTTTGTTTACTCTGCCAGTTCAATTTAATTGAAATATTAAATGTATTAAGTATAAAAAAACTAGTTAGTCCATATTGACCTCTTTTCTTACAATACTGATATTTTGTATTTTATATTCATATTACTTCTTTATATACACTTAAATTTTTTTTTTTTTTTTTTTTTGGTTTACGTTCTTAAATTCTTTGTCTTTTTATGTAAATATTATAAAAACCTGGACTTCGCCATTATATAAATTTTTGAGATCGCATGAGCATACGCTCTTTGTGCTTCCTACAACGAATCATATCCCCTATTGCTTGACTAAAAGCTGTGTAGGGTGTCCGTAGATGTAGGTTTCTCGCCAAGCGCAAGCCAAATGGCGTAGCCACCAACAAAATTACACTATAAGATTCCTCAGCAATTAATCTGAATGGCGTTCGCTTAAAAATTAATTGAACTTATAGTTCCATGGACAGTTTGGAATATAAAAAAAAAAATTTATTACGCCTTTTTAATATATTGTTTAAATCAATTTTATTTTTGGTTTTTCTAAACTTTGAAAGTATTGGCAGCAATTAATAATTTGAGCTGCATATTACCTTTGAACAAATTAAACCACGTAAAATTTCACTATTAATTTAAATATATACATATATATATTTTATTTACTATAGCGGCGACGTGTGCACTTTATCACTGTTCTTTGCTCAATGACATTCATTTCACTTTCTATGCAGAAGTAAAGACAAATCGAGCAAAAGGTTAACTGTATTATTCCAGCATTTAATGCATGCTCATGACTACAACATCACCTCATAATACAGTTAATAAAATAAAGGGTGTCACAATCGCTCGATTCATTAATTAAAGAAAATACTAAAACTGCTTTTCATTATATTTGCTTAAACAAAATAAAACGAATGTTCTTAAAAAAAAATCGACATCCGCCACCCTATACTCTCCTCTTCTGTAGGTGTATTGACTTCACAACAAAAATAATTTTCTTTTTATTTAAAAAAACCGTACAAAAGGTTCCCTCCTTTTTTTCCCTTCTTTCCATTAATTCTTGTTTTACATAATCTTCAAACTGTATAGCTACTTGTTTTGTGTTTAGACCCCCAAAAAACAGAAGAATTCTTAGAACAGATTCGTTCTGTTCAATCTCTGGTTCAGAACATTGTTTCCACTATGGTCTAGTTCTAGTTAATAATGCTCAAATAATCGAACCGATGTGAATAATCTAGTTATAACGTTATAACGCGTTTCTGGAAGTTTGCCTTGACATTAGCGCCCAGAAAAATCGGTTCACTAGTTGCCTTCCATATTCATATTATTTCCAGCGCTTATGCTATATTACTTCCAGATTCTATTTGACTACCTTACATATATAATAATTTTCCGATATGATGCAATTTGAGATAAATAACTCTGATCTTCATAATTTTAGTTCGTACTGTGTTTGGGGCTTCTACTTTTTTTTAGTTTTACTAGACAATTTCTTTATGGAGCAGATAGGAAAATCGAACAATAAGTTCATAAAAATTTTACAGTCTCGGCGGATATATAAACATATATCTTAATTCTCTCAACTCTCTATACTAATCAAGAATATATACATTCATATACTTTATGGGGTCTCATTATGTCTTTAATGGTGTTGGTTTCTTAAACTGGTCTGTATTTTGCCATTTACAATTAATTTGCCGGGACCCACCAAGCCCGTTTTAGTACTACCAACCAACCATTAGGATACTACCAATTGGGTAGTATCTTAATGCTTGGTTGGTTGGCGGATAAGAGGTCTGACCGGAGTCTTTAATCTGGTACCACGAGTGGTTAGGTGGCGCACGAGCATCGTGGTGACTGTGATTTAATATCCATATGCTGGTGAAGTTTATTCGTAAACTCTGGGTGGAGTTGTCCATTACAACCGGTTGCTGTGACCCAGAGATCAGCAGAGGTGTTCGATAGGCCTCTCTCCCCATCAAGGAGAGAAGTTTACGCCCGAAATTGCGTACAATTCGAAATTCTTACCTGTAGTTTGCAATCTCTATGGGGGGGCGTTGATTGGCGCTTACTCACCCTTCTGTCATTTATGGGGCATAATTAACGCTAAAACCAGTCGTAATATTTCGTAATATATAGTATAAGTCAAATTAGAGGCTATTGAGAACTATTTCGAATCTAATTGAACTTCATATACTAAAATTGTTTCTTAAATAGCCAAAAGCTCATCACATTCAAGCATTTCATGATTCCAGTTATATTACGTTATATAATAGGTAAACTAATAAATTAAACAACAATAGACTCTAATTATGCTACATTTTAATTAGCAACATTTTCCCAAAAATGCATTTCAATACTCCAACTACTGAATCTATTGAATTCCATTTAATATTCATGTTATACCAACTACACGTTTCAAAATATACATAAATCAGAAATTCTGTATGGCCACAATTTCATTAATGCACAATATATGATATAGTACACAACCTATGAAAATATGTGTGCAAAAATTTGTAAATTTACCTTTTGGCCCCCAAACTACGTAAATCTTACAATATCAATATGCACAGCATGCATTTCGAAGGCTAATGAAGCAGTTGTGAGACACGATAAACAATGTCATAGCAACCAGAATGGCTCAAAAATTCTCAATCGAAAATCTCTATACAATATGATGACCCATGCAACAACCAATTCAATTTTGGGCATTGAAGCACTCTAAAGATGGCGCTTCATTTCAATATCTTTCCATTCCATACATTCATGTTGCATGTGGCACGTTGCAAAAGGCAGCGCATTAATTTTGCAATCTGGTTGAAAGGACACAAGAAGATAGAGTTGAGTCGAAGGAGATTTTATGTGTGTGTATGTGTGTGTTTGTTTGTGTGTTATACGAGAGTGACTATTTATTTATTTATGGTTTGTGCGCCTCACGACAGGATTTCACATGCTGAGAGACTTAACAGCTGTCCAATGAACACCCATACTATGTACTGACCATACCAGACCATACCATAACGTAACGTAACGTACCATACCATATAAACTCAACAATTTGAGCTGACAGCATGTCAGGCAAACAGGCAGGGAGCCTGAGCCTGAGCCTGTTTGTATGTATTTCTCTCTGTGCGAATCATCAATTTATCACTGCAAATGAAACGATATATGCATGAACTGACAGACTGATGGATGAATGCAAGAAGGCAGGCAGCTAGCCAGTCATTCAGTCAGATGGATGGATGGATGGATGGATAGTTGCCTGAATGGACTGTCAGTGATTTAACCAGCGTACAGCATGAGTTTGTGTATATGCAGACAGCTGGACAGGTTTGTTTATTTGAATTTGTAACGCCAGCACAGAGAATCGAATGGAGTCGAGTAGAAGATTACCCAACGTAGTCAACGTCATCATCATCCACATTCACATTCAGATCATACATATCCATAACATCGTCAATGTTGCAGTTTGCGTGCAATTTGTGGTTTAGAGTTGCTCTAGGCTGACGATGACGACGGCCTGCCTGTGCCTGTGCCTGCCTGCTGCAATCTATTATGTGTTACAGCATGCAAAAGTGAAGCATTCAAGCGAATATCCTAACTATTGCCTTATGCTTTGGCATTATCGGAAGAGATTATTAAATACTCAGCAGGCCTATGTTGTAGTTTTGAAAATTGCACCTTCTGGCAACGAAAACAACGACCACATTTATGCCCACCCAATTTGTAATCTGATTGGTATTCGACTGCAACTTCCTGCTCCTCCAGCTGCTTGGGTGGTGGGTGTAGCTATATCAAGCAGCATGTTGCTCCTGCTTTGAATTCGGCTCGGCTCCCATACTGTGCTGCGCCTTTTGTAAACATTTTCGACTCAAATAAGAACTGCAGGCGGCAGCGGCGGCGTTTGCTGTCGCATACATGTGTATTGTATATCGCGTTTTTTAATACGCTTCATTCTCTTTGCCTGTTAGCCTACCAGCAGCAGCCAAATTGTTAAAGCGTCTGCGGCATTGGTGGCGGGCGCATTTTTTATAGGCCTTCATGGCTTGTGTTCATCATGTAATCAAGTAGCAGCAGGTAATGTAATAATGTTTTGCGCGTATATCGCGGTTCACTCTGATGCGACTATGTTGGTTGAGATTTAATGAGATTTTGTTGAGCTGTTATAGGTGGCGCCCAGATTGATGTTCTGTAATATAAATAGTAGCTTGTAATTCGATAAAATTGTTGCATTCAAGCGAAATTTTTTTTTTGGCATTTATTGGTTGCATATATTTTGCTTGTTATTGAACTAAGGAGAAATGATTGTATTGATAGTTTAGTCGTTGTAGTCATGTATGTCTTGATGGCTCTCTCCAACTGTATGTCATGTGAGTCAATCGATCTCGGAGACTAGTAGAGATAGCGGCAAAAAATGTTGAATCTACATCCTCTAATGGTTTTGTGAGGTATCTTTTATTAAATTTGTTTATCATAGAACGACTTGAAAACCGAGTTGGAAGATCAATAATATTTAAACGATCAGTAAAGGGCGGAAAGGATACCGACTCAATACGATCTTGAAGCATAATGTGAATTCCAAACACAAAATTCAAAATAAGATGTACAAGTGAAGTGTTAAGAAGATTTGTAAAATGTTGATCATCAAACTCTTTGGCCCAACGTTTTATAAAAAACAAGAAAACTATTTGTTTTTTTTTTTACCATTGTGGTTATATAAACATTAAAGCTTTATTTGGGGTCATTAAAAATACTAAAATCAGAAAATAAGGTCACTAAAATTATCTTATTTCATGCACTTACATTTCGAAAAATTTTGATTAAGAAAACTAGCTACGTGCCAGTTATACAACGAGATAAAATCTAATTGCAGTAGACTATGCTGAGAAGCATTTGAATATGACAAACATAATTTAACATCATCTTCATTCATATGTATATCAGCTGTTCGATAGCTAATGGGAGACCAAAGATGACTTTTTTGGTGAAAATTGACTTCCTTGAATAAAAATTAGCCACTTATGACATACACAGTCGAACGGTTTACTAAAATCATTTAACTCTTATTCCTTTGACAAAACCATGTTGATAAGGCGTCATTATTGACTTCAGTGAATGTTGTAACTGATCGATAAAATTAATTAATATTCCCGTTACATAGTGTAAACGGGTATATTCAGTTTGTCCGAAAGTTTGCATCGCATTAAAGGAGGCATCGGAGACCCCATAAAACACTTCTAAAGGCATCTAATATCAAAAGCAAGTTGCCGCGCCCATTTTTAGATATAGCCCTAATACAAATCTAGCGCCCATTTTTTAGTTTTGTATGAAAAAAAGTTCTTATATAAGATTGTCAAACATCTCCCTTCCGCTTCCGCTAAAAAGTGTTACAGTGGTCGGATTTAGTTCAAATATACGCCGTTTTGTTCGATAATCTGTTTTCATCTAGATGGCAACTTCACAATACCCCCCTTGTAGAATCCCCTCCTTATTTGCGAAGAACTCGGACAGCCACTTTTCTCAAGCCTCTTTTGAAGCCAACTTTACACCACCAAGGGTGTTCGCCATGGACAGGAACAGGTGGTAATTACTTGACGCTCTGTCCGGGCAATATGGTGGATGCGATAAAACCTCCCATCCGAGCTCCCGTTGCTTCTGACGAGTCACCAAAGATGTGTGTGGCCTGGCGTTGCTCTGGTGGAACACTACACCCTTCTTGTTGACCAATTCTTGACGCTTCTGGTCGATCGCCTGTTTCAAACGGTCCAGTTGTTCGCAGTAGATGGTAGAATTATGCGTCCGGCCATATGGGAGCATTTCCTTCTAATCCCACCAAACACATAGCAAAATCTTCCTGGCCGTCAATCACGGCTTTTCCACTGTTTAGGACGATTCACCGGTCTTCGACCTCGACCGATTTCGCTTGATATTGTCGTATGTGATCCATTTTTCGTCGCACAGTCACCATCCCCATCAAAAAAGGATCGAGTTCGTTTCGTTTTAGCAGCATATCGCAGGCGTTGATTCGGTCCAGAAGGTCTTTTGCGTCAAATTATGCGGCACCCAAACATAATTTTTTTTTTTGTATCCAGCCTTCTGCAGATGGTTTAAAATGGTTTGGTGACTAACTCCCATCTCCTGGGCGATGTCACGAGATGTCACATGCCGGTCTAACTCGATGGTTTCCATGATTTGATCGGTATTCTTCGTCACAGGTCTTCGGCCGGCTGGCTTACGTGTCGTTTTCACCAGTTCTTAATCATCGAATAGCGGTTCGAAGTGATAGATTACAATCCCCCAAAACACCATTAATCTCACGGAACGTTTCTCTAGCGGATTAGCCTTTAACGAAGGAAAACTTCAAAATACCGCGAATTTCATCGTTAGTGAACTCCATGTTTACACGTTTATCCAAACTAATCATGCATAGCATCGTTTTGTAGGTTATGTCAAGACCTTTCAAATGATGTATAGTATTGCCCGATACGAGCTATGTAGCGCTTTGTAAATAGCCGCAAAATTCAAAAGACAAATAGGCGGAAGGGAGATATCTTAAAACCTTATACATATATGAATATATTCACTCAAATCTGGGTAAAATCACTTCTACTGTCATCCTATGAGTATGCTACCGATAAGACGAGGATCGGTCCACTTTAACATACAGACCCCGTAATAATTATCCTAAAATTTTTTTTGTATTTTGTCAAGAAAATGATTGTTTTATGTGCATTTTTAATTTAAAATTTTACATATTATATATGCGTCTTATTTGAGCCTCAACATGTGTCATTCCCATCCAACCCCTTTGAGGAATATAATCTACGTCACTGATGATCATACATTAAATAATTAAAGTTTCGTGTGGCGGGTATTTGAGTTTCGGTGCTATCGAAGTTAAGGTTTTTTTTTGTTATTTCCTCACATCAAGAAAAAAAACTGCTTGGTCAACGATTTACGAGCGCGGAAGTTGAACCGTTTAAAAACCATGTTTTGGAGGTATCTCAAGAGAAATGGAAAAACTAATATGACAAATGGTTTAAACGAATGCAAAAGTGCATTGATCATCAAGGGAAATATTTTGAATAACAAAAAAACAATTTTCATTTTAATATTTGTGTTGTTATTTGCTATACCCGATACATAAATAGCAGCCCTCGTACAATGTGAAACAGACATACTTTTCAAATAAATCTCATATTAAACAATGTTTTTCGCTCAATTTTGGAATAACACCAAATTAAATTTATAACTTAATTTAATAATATTGCACACCTTAATTTACTTGTAACTTGAATTCAATACAATGCAATACTTAAACTTTGGCATTTTATTGCACTTGCTGCAAATCTATAAAAAAAAAATCTTTAAAAAAAAAAGAATTAAATAAATACAAGAAAAAACGTTAACTTCGGTGGAACCGAAGCTTAAATACCCGTCACACGAATCTTTGAATAGTTTAGTGTGATCATCAGTGGCTTATATACATTTATAAATATATATTGGAAAATAATAACCTTTTTATACATTTTTTCGAAAATAATCGATTAGTTTGTATGGGGACTATGGCTCAATATGGGCGTGGCACCTTGGTTTTGTTATTGGATGTCCAAATTTGAGTGAATACTCTCATAAATAATAGCTATTTTCATATAAAATTCGAAAACGGGCGTTAAATTTGTATGGGGGCTATAGCTAAAAATGGGCGTGGCACCTTGCTTTTGATATTGGATGAGATTAGAAGTATTTTTACCCAACTTGGAGTGACTACATTCATAAATAATAGCTATTTTCATAGAAAAAATCCGAAAAAAACGGTAAGTTTGTATGGGGGCTATACCTTGAAATGGGCGTGTCACTTTGATTTTAACACTTGAACTGCTAAGGACTGAGAAAAGCTTAAGTTCCGAGTTTCAGGTCAATATCTTTAAAACTGAGCGAATGAAACGCATACATACAGACAGACAGACAGACGGACAGACAGACGGACATGGCTAGATCGACTCGTCTCGTCGCGCTGATCAAGAATATATGTACTTTATAGGGTCTACGATGTCTCCTTTAATGCGTTACAAACTTTCTGACAAAATGATAATACCCTCCACACTGTGTGTGACGGGTATAAAAATGATGCGGAAGAAACGCTAAAAAAAATGATTTTGCAACCAAAGTAACTCCCACTTTTAAATATTTATTATTTAACAAACCCACAAAAAAAAAAAAAAAAAATATTTTACAATTCGTGTAAACCAAAAAAAAAAAATATAATAAAAAAGTTACTAAAAAGATGCAGCATGCCCGATTGCCTAATCACGTTTTATACAGCTTTATAATTTAGTTATTGGCTTCATGCCGAATGGAATTGAGCGGAGCTGAGCTCAACGGTTTTATAAGTTTATTACTTTAAAGGCGGTTTGCTGGTAATAATAGTAATAATAATAAAAAAAAATTGTTATACACGAAAGATACACAGCGTTGAGATGACAGCAATTCACTTGCCTTAATAACTTTATTATAAGTTTTCGTCGATGATTTGCAATAATTGTAGAAGATTTCACTATTTAATATTTATTTTTCCGTTGAATTTGTTTTTTTTTGGGTTTGGCTAATAAATGTTTTGGGAGGTGCATAGATTTTTATTATTATTGTGTTGAGATGTGTTTAATTTGCTGCATGCTGCAAGCAAAATTTTAATGCATTTCCTTAACAATTTAAAAAAAATTAAAATAAAGATGTCCCAGAATTAACGCACAATTTGCAACAAAGTGTTGCCAACTCTAACAAAATTCTGTCGTGTTGTATCGTGTAACGCTTCATTTCTACTTGACCTAAACTTTTCAGCTGTCAAAGTGTTATTTTTCTGCAAATCCTGCGTTAATTCTGGGACACCCCTTTAACTGCATAAAATTTACTGCCAATCTGTTACACTGCAAAAAAAAAAAAAAAAAAAATTAAAACTAAATTATTTTTAGTCGACATGTCGTGTCTGCGAAGTCATTCTTACTGATTTATGTGTTAATTAAATCATTTTATGTGCACACATTTAAGTCATTTTAAAACATTAGGCTTTCTCTCTCTCTCTTTCTTCCTCTCGCTCTCTCTCACTCTTTTTGTAGACAAACGACTAACAAACGAACTAACCAGTTAGCAGCTGTCCAATTTTGCCTTCTAAATTTATATTATGTAGTTCGCTTTCAATGTGGCTTAGCGGTAAGCCTTTTGCCAGTATCTTTACCAACACTGATGCACATACACACATACATGCAGATATTCTGTTCATTTATTTTAAAATATGGCCGCCTCATTTCCGTTTTATGTATTTTCCCTCATACCAAAACGCTAAGATAAATTGTTTATTGCAGTTTTCGCATATGCATTCGCATTCGACTCGACTCGACTTCATTTAGGCTTATACACAACGCCTTCAACACTAAATTTTAACTACATACTTCAACCTCAGACAGCATTATACAACACTGGTACAATTCATTTTCTATTGCGTTCCATTTGCATTTTAAGTGCTGCTCAACGCTATCCCATCTCATTCCTCCCAAACCCATTTTATTTCATCATCATCATCAAAGCTTAGAGCTCATCCGTCGCATCGTATGCCTGACTGCCTGTATGGGTTTGGGCTTGGGCTGCTTTTGTAGAGATATATTTATTGTTTATTGCACATTTTCCACATTCGAGGTTTTGTTTTATTGGCTTTGCACTTGTTTGACTTGGTTTTATTTATTATTGTACAATTCGTATACTATATTTCCATGTGTTTCCATGTGGTATTGTATTTGTTTGTTTGCATGCAATTTGCTCTTGGTTGGAGTCTGTACTTACTTTTATGTTTTTGTTGTTGTTGTATTGTATTTTTCTATACCAAAGCTTAGAGTCCGAGTTTAGTGTTTGAGTCTTTTGAGGTGTTTAGTTTATGTATTTTGCAATTGTTGTTTAAGCTGTCCATGTTGCTGTGTGCTGCTTCGTGATTTATTGTCTGGGAAATGCAGTAATAAAATTTTCTGCAGTTTCCATAAATTTTCGCGAATGAATTAAGTCACTGGAGTTGATGAATTGTTTTGGCGTGGGTTTGTGGTAATTATATTTGCAATTGAAAGACTTAAGTGAAAAAGCACAGAAGCTTTATAATACAAAACAATTTTAAATATTAGTTAGGCTTGGGGTAGCACAGTGTTTGGTCTTGTACGGATTGCTTTAAGGTTTGGTAAAAGACAATAGTCCAAGGAAGCCAAATCGGGCGAATACGGTGGATGCGGAAGCAATTGGAGCCCAAAATTATTAATTTTAGCCGCGGTTGCGATGCCCTTGTGTGCCGAGGCATTGTCTTGCAAAAAAACAAGATTTTTTCGCTTCATATGAGGCCATTTTGCAGCGATTTCGGCCTTCAATCGTTCCAATAGTGCACAGTAATACTCGCTGTTGATGGTTTTTCCGTGTCGGCTTCAGTCCATTGCCGGGCACTTATTCTGATTTCTGGTGTGTAATAGTGGACTTAGGTTTCAACAGTTACCCATCGACATCAAGAGTCCGCCCGATTACGCATCAGCAAGTCCAAACACTTTTTTTGAAGTGCTCTCGCGTTTGTGTTTTTGGACCGCAATGAGCATGCACGGCACCCAGCGGAAGGATAACTTTTTTCATATGCAGAATCTCGCCCAAAATATGGCGTGTGCGCTCAGTACTAATCTTTGTGGTTTCTGCTTGCTCGCGCACCTTCACTTTCCGGTCAGCCAACACCATTTCATTTATTTTTTTGACATTGTCCTCAGTAACCGCATCGGAGAGCCTGCCGCTGCGGACTTCATCGGTAGTGTTGTTGCAGCCACCACGAAACTCTCGAAACAAATATTTTTTTTATTTGTATGTATAAATAAAAAGTAGCCATTCCATTAACTCCACGGCTTGTCGCATACCTCGAATTGAAGCTTAGAATTGCTCTTTTCCAAATGTTTTCTTCGGGTGCATAGGACCAATAAATGGCTTGAATAATATATCGTATAGAAAGTTTGTGATCTTTGACTTTGAGCCATATCCCGACTCCTTAGTTGTGGATATAGGACCCAAAGCTTACAAACTTAAAAGTGCAGTGTCAGTCGTCCTTTAAGCATGTTTGACCCATCAGGCCAATAAAAATGTGAGAAAAAAAATTATAAAATAATGCGATTATGTTTTTTATACTCTGTACCCAAAGGGTAAATGGGAATATTAAGTTTGTGCGAATGTATGTAACAGACAAAAGGAGGATAGATAGACCCTATAAAGTACATATATTGTTGATCAGCATTGGAAGGGTTGTCGAACTAGCTATATCAGTCTGTCCTGCTGTCTGCCGTATGAGAGAGATTATCTCAGAGACTATTAGAGAAAGGCCCCCATATTTGAAACATAAGCTTTCCCTAAACCGTCAAGTGCACTTGCAAACGGTTTTTCTCTAGCCCCATTTTAAGGGGTACCCCCATACAAATGCACCCCAAAAAACGCCATTGTTTCTTATTCTAGGAAGTCTTAACTTGGAATAAATTATTCTAGGAAGTTTTAATTTAGTATAAATTACGCCTAGGATAGTTTGAATGAAATAGATCATTATGGGAAGGTCCAACAAAATTTTAGGATTAGCCCCCAAACAAAGATATACCCGATTCTTTAAGTTTTTGTATGAAAATTCAATTAAATGAGGTATGGTAGTAAAATAGAACCAATCTTAAGGTTCATAAAGATTGGTTACAGGGTATCTTGCAGTTGAGCATACTCGACTTCAGCGATATTTCGTGTTTTAATTCATTCAACACTTGGTTTATTACACAACTCTAGTAAAGTTGACAAGATCTGAATAGGTCAAACACAACAAACTCTGATATACATATGTTATTGATTAAGCCCTTGATATATTTGCCATCTATAAAAATTGGGCAGATTTCAATTAAGATATAAACTAGAAGCTTGCGCTCTTCAAGTTGGTTGGCAACTTCTCGACAAACGTGGCTCGTACCAATGGTCGGACCTTCTTTATGGCAACTAAATTTTTAGTTATAAGCGAAGAATGTGGAGTAGCCCGTGTAGTCTTATCAATAACAGCGAAAGTGATTCCAGATTTTTGCGAAAAAAATTCGCCAAATCGAAAAAAAGAAGAACTGAATGAATGAACAACGGCTTGGAACTCCGAAAAACCACAACTTCCTAGCTGCCGACAACGGCAATTTGGAAAGAAGTCGCAATAGTTACATTGGCTAACTTCTCGTCAGAAAAGATACTGTTAAGGGTCATTCATCTGCAGAATAACTATCCGATTTAAAACACACTGAAGTTGTATATTAATCAAAATCGAGATAACCCATTTATCCGATATTAAGGTACTTGAATACAGCGTCCCATATAAGTAAGGTCAACGCAAGATTAGCAGATCTGTACAAAAACTCCTCCAGCTATTTGAAGTGATCTATCTACCGAAAGAAAGAATATGTTTACAGCAATCAACTTCCAGAATATTTTAACCAAGCAGTTTAAACATCGAGGTCTAAAAGAATATTGGCGTTGATACTATCAAATTGAATTTAACTCAAGGATTGCGAAAACTACGATCATTAATTTTAGTTCTCTGCGTCCTTTCCCATATAAGAAAATTCTTTGAAAATCGTCTTACTGCGGCTACAATTAACATAAGCAACAATCAAGAATGAACTACAAAATTTAATTTGAGCTCCAATTTTTAATATTGATGTCAAGGTTTTTAGATAACGTAATAAAAAACCAATTAAATATGACAGTACTCTTAAATTTCACAAATTATTTCGTTTAATCATTAATCATACAATTGGGTTGGAAAAATTATCTTAAATATTTAAATAGCTGCATAAATTTTAAAGAAGAAAAAAATGCAAATGATTTGCAATGTAACCAAAAAAAAAAAAAAGCAATTATTTTCCACCTGCGGTTTCTCAGACAGACAGAGACATACAGAGAGCCGGAGACCTCCTTATATACTTGTAGATGGTATTATACATAAATTTTGTGGGTCAAAACGATTGCCAAGATTGTGCAACGACGAATGTATTCGCATTGGATTCGATTCAAGTTGAGTTGCAAAAGATAAGACGACTGACAGTGAGCTTTGCCTCGCTTTGCTGCATGTTAACTTCACAGCACATGTTTCATGTTGCAGTCAAGACAGCCAGCCAAGTTGCTTGATGATGTTGCTGATTATCGACTCTCCGACTACAGTTGCTGTTGCACGTTGCATGTTGTTGGTTGTGGTCTTATCGCAAATGCGGCAAATATTGTTAAAATTAAAATTAAAAAAAAAAAAAAAAAAAAAAGAAGATAAACTTGCTTTTGCATATCGTTACGGATGCGATATGATCAGTTTTCTGCATTCGAAACTTTTTCAAAACACGAAACTTTTTTTTGGGCGTGGTTCCGACGTCTGTTCCGACTGTAAGTTCCCTATTTACATGACATGTGCAAGGTGTCAAGTGTCTTTTCGGTTTGTACTAAAATATTCTTTAGCTGCTTCTACATTATTCCATCATTTACTCAGCGGGAGCACAATTTGTTCTTCATTTTCTTCTTCATCGGCACTGACAATTTGACACTGCCAGACATGCATCATTAGCTGAGGTTGCTTTCATGGAACAAACGAACGAAATGCTTGATGCTCAGCAGCAGCTGCCACTTAATTAAAATGTTTATTTTATTTTCTTGTTTTCGAATGCGAATGCGTTCCTCTGTGTGTGTCTTCTTAAAAGCTGTGGAGATTTATTTAAAAATTCTTGCGGCGATTAATAATTATCAGAAACAACAACAACACAAACAGAGCGAAAGAGCGAAAGAGAGAGAGAGATATAACAGCAAAAGCAACAATGCAAAGCATTTCGACAACAGTTGCCATCGTTATAGCCAACGTCGCCTCCGCCACCGACGTCACCACCATTAACGCAGCGGTGGTCCTTGCCTTGAAAAATCACTTAAGTTGCATGATTACATGGCAGACTTGTTGAGCAGATAGTAAAGAAATTAAATATATATGACGGGAAAGAGAGAGAGGGAGAGAGAGAACAAGTTGTCGTTAAGTTGGCAGGTTCAGCATTGCTGAGAAGTGAGACTCATTTGTTCGCGTTGGTTGCCTTTGGCTTCTTATTTGAAATATGTGCTACATCAATTCATTCAGAGTTATTCACTCATGGCAAGTTAATTGCACTTGTTTCGTTAATCACTTTTAATTTTTTTTTCTTATTTTTTCTTCATTTTACAAAAGGAATTTGGCAGACAGCGTAGCTGAGTGTAAATTAGCGACGATTTAAGTTTTAAATTTCTAGGTTTTGATTAAAAATTGTACGCTTCAAGCACAGAAATTGGTAATGCAGATTTAGATCGGAAACGGATTCCCATCACTCAGCCTTAGTAAATAATTATAATATTATCTTCTGTGAACAAGTTGAACAAGTTGGCTAAAAATATCAATAAATTTGGAAAAACAAAATAGTCAGTCTATCACAGATGAAATAAAACCATAGAGCAATATCTGCAAAGTGGCATATTTCAACTCTATCCTTTTGTATTGTCGACCCACTAAAATGTCAGTCTATCTAACACTCTTCTTCGTATTTCTCTCTCTTGTACTTAACAGCCTCAGCTGAGTCGGCTCTTTTTCATTTCGCATCTACTGTTTTTTGTACTGTTATGATTTATTTTTATACCCTGTACCCAAGGGGTAAAAGGGTATATTAAGTTTGTGCGAATGTATGTAATAGACAGAAGGAGGCAAGATAGACCCTATAAGGTATACATATTCTTGATCAGCATTGGAAGGGGAGTCGAACTAGCTATGTCTGTCTGTCTGTCTGTCATGCTGTCTGCCGTATGAAAACGATTATCTCGGAGACTATAAGAGGAAGAGCTTTCAAAATTGAAACTTAGACTCTTCTAGGCCGTCAAGTGTACACTTACTAACGGTTTTTCTCTAGACCCATTTTAAGGAGTACCCCCATACAAATGTACCCCAAAATTTTGGGGTTTAGCATAAAAACGACATTGTTTTTTATTCTAGGAAGTTCAAATTTAGTAAAAATTATGTCTATGATAGTCCCAATAAAATATCCCAATATGGGTAGGACCAACCAAATTTTAGGAATAAGCCCAATCAAAGATATACCCGATTTTTTAAGTTTTTCTATGAAAATCCAATTCAATGACGTATGGTAGTCAAATAGAATCTAACTAAATGTACATATAGATTTTGTACAGGGTATCTTGCAGTCGAGCATACTCGACTTCAGCGTTCTTTCTTGTTTTCATTGCAACTCAATTAAAATATATTATGGCTAGTATAAAAACATACTAAACAAAGAAAAAACGTTAACTTCGGTAGAACCGAAGCATAAATACATGCCACACGAATCTTTGAATAGGGCGTGGCTACTTGGTTTCGACTTTGGATGACATAAGAAGAGTTTTTACCCAATTTGGAGTGATTACATGCATAAATAGTACCTATTTTCATACAAAATTCGAAAATTTTCTGTAAGTTTGTATGGAGGCTTCACCTAAAAATGGGCGTGGCAACTGGTTTTAACATACAAAGTAGTCGTTGTCGAGAAAAGCTTAAGTTCCAAATTTCGGCGTAATATCTATATATCTTCATCGAAAAAAATGCGTAGAAATAAACAGACAGCCAGACAGACAGACTGACAGACGGACATGGCTAACTCGATTTATCTCATCGAGCTGATCAAGAATATATATACTTTATGGGGTCTATGACGTCTCCTTCAATGCGTTACAAACTTTTCGACAAACTGAATTTACCCTTCACACTATGTGTGGCGGATATAAAAATAATTGAATACAGTGGCTTGAATAAACTATCCAGTAAGGATGGATAGGAATCACTGATCTTATTCGAAATGTGTTTAGGCACAATATTGATTTAAAAATACTAAAAATATATACTACTGTGCCCAATAACAAGTCGGAATTTTTATATAAATCAAAAAAAAAATTCATTTATTCTTCCTGATCAATTTCGTTCCCTTTAAAATATTCACCTTCCAAAATAAAACACTTTTGCCACCGCTTCTTCCAGTTCTCGAAGCTTGCCAAAAAGTCTTCTTCCGGTATAGCCTTCAGAGCGCGCGCCGATTCACGTTGAATGTCTTCAATCGACTCAAAACGGTTTCCTCGGAATGGTCTTTTGAGTTTTAGAAATAGACAGGAGTCACACGGAGCCAAATCAGATATTGGTTCCATTTTTTTGCGAAAAAGTCACTAGGAATCAGTGCAGAAAATTCTAGAAAATTGATCATTTTTGGTACCAATCGAGACTTGACATGTTAGAGGCCCAAAACATGGGCAAAATGGTATTAATTGATCCTTTTGATACGCCAATTTCATCAACAATGCGTCTTATAATTAATCGACGGTGTGCAAGCACTAATTCTTTTACTTTTTGAATGTTAGCATCGTCCGTTGAGGTCGATGGTCGACCAGGGCGCTCTTTGTTTCCAACGCGTTCTCTACCTTCTTTGAACAATTTATGCCAATCATATGTTGTAGATTTTGGTAGAGCTCGGTCTCCGTAAGCCTTCTTCAACATTTTCAACGTTTCTACATTTTTATACCCGCCACACATAGTGTGAAGGGTATATTCAGTTTGTCTGAAAGTTTGTAACGCATTGAAGGAGACGTCGTAGACCCCATAAGGTATATATATTCTTGATCAGCTCGACGAGACGAATCGATCTAGCCATGTCCGTCAGTCTGTCCGTCTGTATCTTCTAGGCATCTTTTTCGTTGAAGATATAAAGATATCAAGCTGAAATTTGGAACTTAAGCTTTTCTCAGCAACGACTATGGTTAGTTCGAGAATGAGAGTGCCACGCCCATTTTTAGGTATAGCCCCCATACAAACACACCTTTTTTTCCGATATTTTGTATAAAAATACTAATTATTTATGAATGTATTCGCTCCCAATTGGGTAAAAACATTTATTTTGTCATCCAGTGTCAAAACCAAGATGCCACGCCCATTTTAAGGTATAGCCCCCATATAAAGTTACCGCCCATTTTCGAATTTTTGTATGAAAATGGTTGTTATTTGTGAATGTATTTACTACAAATTGGCTAAAACACTTCTTATGGCATCCAATGTCAAACCAAGTGTGCCACGCCCATTTTTACATAAATCTCCAAAAACTTAACGCCCATTTTCGAATTTTTGCATAAATATGGTTATTATTTTGGAATTTATTTACTCCGAATTACCTAAAAAAACATCTAATATCATCCAATATCAAAAGCAAGGTACCACGCCCATTTTTAGCTAAAGTTCCCATAAAAACTTACCGCCCATTTTCGAATTTTTTCACGAAAATGGTTATTTTTTAGTAATGTATTGACTCCAAATTGGGTAAAAACTTTTAATATCATCCAATATCAAATCCAATGTGCCACTCCCATTTTTTGGCATAGGCCCTACACAACGTGAGTTGTATCAGATCGTTGACCCCGTCCTATCCCATCTCAAAGTTCTACGAAAGCCACTGATGATAACACATTAACAATTTAAAAAATACGTGTAACGGGTATATAAGCTTCGGTTCCACCGAAGTTAACGTTTTTCCTTGTTTCTATTAAGAAAACAAAATTTGATCGCACTTCTTTGTTGAATAATTTCAGACATTGTAAAAATTTACAAATTCACTTTTTGTGTCGGACAACCCAACAGTAACTCCAACACTAATGAATACTTTGACATATCCATTACGCACGGAAGTCAGTAACTGTTGTACCATCCGAAAAAAATATATTGAGCGAAATCGAAAATTTAAATCGAATCGACTACTTTATAGACAGACAGAGTAGTAAAAATAAAAAACATTTTTGTATGGGAAAAAATAGAAAATGGACTTCATAAACGAATCGAATGCGCCTAATGCATTGTATTTTAATTTTCTTGCATTGATGCCTTTCAAATGAAACCGGTTTGGGACTTATCGGGTTGAATAGTTTCTAGGTTCGTAGCGGACATAGAAACATTTTTAACATTTATATGTATAAAGATTTACGGATTCCGCCATGCCAGACTGTAGCTGACAATGTCCGTCCTGCTGCCAGCCATATCGGTTCTCTTGGAGACTATAAAAGATACGGTCACTAAATTTTAAATTTCTATTCCCCTGAATCCTGGGTTGAGAGAGTTAATAAATTTCTGTTGCTATCCACAGTTTGGAAATCTATTTGGTTACTAAATGTAGAAACTCCAAATTTAGTGAAAATTAAACCTATGTTTATTCTAGTAAATTGAAGGTTCACATTGATAATTTTGTAATGAATACAATTAATGGACGGTTTTACAAAATTTTTTTTTTTATAATTATATTTTTTAAAGTCCCCTAGTATCCCCTTTTGTATGAAGTTTACACATACATATGCATTAGCATATTCTCTGTCATACATCTCAGTCTGTATGCACACATTTAACCATGTCTTAACTTTCATTAAAACGTTTAACTAGAAAACAATTTCAAATCATTAACTACAGTGTAAACATGATCATAATATGTAAAAACACTCATCCGTACAAGCATGTTGCAAGCATTAAACATTGCAGCAGCAAAATATTTTAAGTTGTATCAAGAAATTAAAAAAAAAAAGAGTATGAAGCAGAAGAAGAAGGCGTATAATAAAATGTACGCCCCCCTTTAACACCAACACGAGACAAACTGCAACTACAACTATGAGGCTGACTTTGACTGCATATAACGACTGTGCAGCATAGACAGAGCAACTACCAACTTACAAACGAATGAACAAGCCCAAAAAATAGCTGACAAGCGACGATTGTTGCAACAAGAGCTGCCAACTTGGTTGCTGTTAAAGTTGAAGTTAGCAACAGTGGCGACGATTGTTGTTGTTGTTGTTGGTAACTAGTTGCAGCTGCCAAATGTTGTTGCTGTCGCTGCTGCTGCTGCTGCTGTTGCCATGTCGTGTTGTTGCAGCATGTTGTTATGACGTTTTTATGCTGCTATGTACAACTACACAAGCCCTCAAACTACATTTCGCTCTGAACAATTATTAATTGACGGTTGTCATAAATTTTATTTTTAGCCAAAGTCAAAAGCCAAGAAAAAAAAAACAGAAACGATTTAAAGGAATGAAATATTTTTGTACAAGCACCAAATTGAGATATCGCATGAGATGCCTGAATAAGTTGTAAGTTATTTTTTTCATATAGCATAGTGGTCTGTTTGGGAGTTTTACAGATTGGAACAATAGCTGGCGATTTCTGTCGGGATACACCTCTATTTCTTTTCTTTTCATTTTTTTCTGCTTGCAGCTGCTGCTGCTGCTTCTTCATGAATTTTCGCATATTGCCTGCAGTTAGGCACCAAGTTGAACACTTAAATTTGCTTGCAATTGTTATTTCATATTTTTTTTATTGTATTTTTTTTAATAAAGTACCTCATTGCAATGTAGGCGTGCTACGACACGATTTTCATTGCGATAAGCTGTTATTTTTATTGCCAAATCAATACGGTGTGGTTCACTATTAATGATAGTTGACTGCTTGAGTCTGAGTACAAAGTTTGTTGGTATTATGCGAATAAATTAGTCGAATTTTTTCGCTTGTAATACATAATTTTATATTTAGAAAGCGGTAATAGATGCTGCATGATTGCTAAATTAAAACATTTTATGATTTTCATTTTTTATACCAGCCACACATAGTGTGATCAGCTCGACGAGACGAATCGATCTAGCCATGTCCGTCTGTCCGTCCGTCTGTCTGTATATTTCTAGGCATCTTTTTCGTTGAAGATATAAAAGATATAAAGCTGAAATTTGGAACTTAAGCTTTTCTCGGCAACGACTATGTTAAGTTCGAGAATGAGAGTGCCACGCCCATTTTTAGGTAAGGCCCACATACAAACTTACCGTTTTTTTCGATTTTTTGTGTAAAAACACTAATTATTTATGAATGTATTCGCTCCCATTTGGGTAAAAATATTTCTTTGTCATCCAGTATTAAAACCAAGATGCCACGCCCTCTTATAGGCATAGCCCCTATATAAACTGTCCGTTTTTTTCCGATTTTTTGTATGAAAATAGTTATTATTTATGCATATATTCACTCCAATTTGGCTAAAAACACTTCTAATGTCATCCAATGTCAAATCAGATGTGCCACGCCCATTTTTTGGTATAGCCCCCACACAAACTTTCGGACCATTTTCGATTTTTTGTATGAAAATGGTTATTATTTATTCATGAATTTACTCCATATTGGGTTAAAACTCTTCCAATATCATGGTGCCACGCCCATTTTTAGGTGTTACTTCCATACAAACTTACCGCCCATTTTCAGATATTTTCGAGAAATATGTTGTACATATCTGTATTTTTTGCTCAAAAGTTGAAATTAATATTGTGTGTAAACTTGGGTTACCACTGATGATTACTCATAAACTCTTCAAAGATTCGTGTGACGGTATTTAAGCTTCGGTTCTACCGAAGTTAACGTTTTTTCTTGTTTTAGTATATATTCTTCGTTAAAAAATCAGTCCTTAGTGGACAATTATTAACTATTTTAACAATACATTCACTTAATAAAATAAACACAGATTAGTTAGTACAAAAAAAGAGAATAAAAAGATGAAAGCAACATTAATCTCTGAAGAATCTGGAAGATCCTGAGGGTGACATCATTTTAGTCGACGAATTGTTAAACTGTTGTCCAATAAATTTAACGCCAAGTAGTTTGGATGATCTCATAACTTTTGCAATTTTGCCAACTTAATCTTATGATCTCCTGTTTGACCCATGGAATTCCAAGAACATCGTGAATGGTTTTGTTATCAATAAAGACGTGTGCATCTGAAATCATTGTTAGGACTTTCAATATTGGAATCACTTGCCACTCCCCATAGTTGAATGCCATAGGTCCAGAACGGTTTCAGAATTACCTTATTAAGCAGACTCTTGTTTTAAGTTTAAATGTTATCTCTTGGCCTCAATGTGAAAGCGCCTGGTAAGTCTTCTGTTAAGAGTTAACCCAAGATATATGGCATATTCGCAAGATGGAATCTTTTCTAAGGGTAAATGTTATTTGATTAGATTTATCAGCATTAACTACTATGTTCCATCTACGAAGCCACGAAGCAAATTCATCTAATTGTTGTTGTAGCACACTTGAAGCATCAGAGGGACTACTCGAGACAGCCAAGATAGCTGTGTCGTCAGCGTATGTGGCAACAGTGAGCGATTCATCAGAGATTAAAGGAAAATCTGCCGTAAACAACGTGTATAGAACAGGTCCCAATACACTACCTTGGGGAACTTCGGCTGAGATGTCTCTTAGATCAGACATATCCTCACCACATCTTACATAAAAGTTTCTATTTAATAAATAAGACCGCAAGAGCTGATAGTAAGGTGATGGCAGTCACAACTTCACCTTCTACTGTAGACCACCATGCCATACTCTTTCAAAAGCCTGTTTTACATCTAAAAATACAGCAGAGCAATGTTGTTTTTTCTCGAAAGCCTTCAAAAATTCGCTCCACTAAACGGTGACATTGTTCAGGAGTGCCGTGACAACGCCTGAAACCAAACTGATGTTCTTGAAACAATCCTCCTTCATCCAGAATTGGAAGTAATCGGAGCAGAAAAAGTCTCTCAAACAGTTTAGAAAACACTGTCAACAAGCTAATTGGGCGATAGGATGAGAGATGGTATTCAGGTTTGCCTGGTTTCGGAATGAGTATCACCTCAGCACATTAAAGCAGCTGCAAATAACTCAATACAGTTGATCGGTAATGCTTTGATGGCTAAAGCATATATATTGTCATATCCTGGAGACTTAGAAGGTTTAAGACTTGCTATCTCATCTCGAATACCATCTGTGCTCACATATGGTATAGGTAAAGCCATTTGATAGGGAGTGTCTAAAAATTGCAAGGTCTCATCATGTTCACTAGAGGTGCAAGTATCAACAGGCTAAAATGTTCTGAAGAGGTGATCTGCAAAGGCATCTGCTTTATCTTTATCGGATCGATACCAAGAACCACTGGCGAAAAAAAAACAATATTTGAAATTCAAAATCGTTGAGAAATTCAGAATAGATCAACAAAATTAATTATAATTTGACTTTTTATTTTTCATTAAAAGAATTTCCTCATTTGTTTAACATTTCAACAAATCCAAATATTCCCTTGACAGATCCATTTAAAGAGCAATAAAAATAATTTCGTAAATCTGTCAAAATAAACGAAAAAAAGAAAGAAACAACACAAAAAATATTTTCGAAAATTTTCAAAATCAAAAATTAAATCAACAACATAAATCACAGCCACTTTGGCAGTCAACTGAGAGACAGACAGATATTGTATCTACAATAATTGCGTGTGTGTGAAAAATAAATTGGGTGACAGATAAGTAAGACAAAAAAGGGACAAGTGAACAACAGACAGATACAACTTGTCATTAACAACAACAGATACAAGACTATGGGTCTGCAATAAGTTATATACTTGAATTTAGTTGTTGCTCCCGCATAGCATCGTATAAAAAACAAGAGAGATACATGTGTCATTGCTGAGCTAATTAATGTTTCCGAAATAAACAAAAATAAAAAATAAATAAATAAATAAAAATATAAAAAAAGAAAAACAAACTAAATTGACTTGACTTGAAGGCAACACTCAAGTGGAGCAATTCACAAGTGTTGAGTGAGCAGCAGTGGCATTGATGAAGCATGCTTCGTTTAAATGTGTTGCACTTGCAGCGAGAAAAGGTACTCTCAAGTGAAGACAGACTTGAGAAAGTAGGTACTTGGGAACTTAAAAAAAATAAATAAATTTTAAACTTAAAATTTGTTTTCTTGAGCTTATCATGATCAATTGGGCCATATAAAATGTGATGTTGCATTAATTTTTATATCAAGGAACATGACGTGACGTGATTGTGAAAAGAGGTGAAGTGTGAAGATGCTTTTGAAATAATTTTGTAAGTATCTGACAGTGAGTTGGATGCAATAATTAAAAAAAATAGTCCGAATTATAAAAAATTTTTACAGCACGGGAACAATCCCTTCCAATTTCAGTAACAAAAATATTAAAAAATGGGCCGATGAGCAAAGGTATATTCTGAAATTCGAGAACACTGATAGATCATGTTTATTGAATTCAGAATTAGAGCAATAATAACACAGCTCAACAAAATATGACCTTTTCATTATTCAAGTATCGTGCAAGGGTTATATTATATATTTTTTCATAGATGAACATAAATCTGGTGTTGAAATCACGTTGAGATTTTGTGAAAAATTAGTTTAAAAACTTAAAAAAAAAAAACTGATTTTGACTGTTTTTAATCATCTTTGTATCTAGCAGATGAACCTGAGGTGATAGAAATCCCGAATTCGGCTAAAATTGAAACTTGAACCTTCGGTTACAAGAGCAGAGTCGCGAAAGCCTGAATGAATTGTAAATTTTTATATAGCAAAACATTTTTTAAAGAACAGATTTGTGTTCAGCGACGAAATATCTATAAGAGAGGCCTAGTCCGATGCTTGAATCATTTTCGGTGTCGACCTTTGAGGGAAACAATACAGCAATAAGAAATTTGTAAAAATTGCTATTTTCTTAAAGAAACGATTTGTTTATTATACAAGAACAACGGTTCTTGATAAATGAACAACAGTTCTTGATGCATGAAAAACGGTTCTTGATATGTGAACAACAGTTCTTAATACATAAACAATGGAGTTTAACACCAGCACAAAAGTTCTTGATACAAGAACTATGGTTCTTGATGCAGGCACAACGATTCTTGATACAAGAGCAATAGTTCGTGATAAAAGAATATCGGATCTTGATACAAGAAAAACGATTCTTGATACAAGACAAAATATTTTTGATACAATAAGAACGGTTTTTTTTACAAAGATACATGAACAATAATTTTTAAAATAAGAACATTGATTCTTGATACAAACATAATTGTTCTTGGAACATGTATAACGTTTGTTGATAGAAGGACAATGATTCTTGATACAAGCACAAGGATTCTCAATAAAAGAACAATTATTCTTCATAGAAAAGCAATGATTCTTGACTGAAGAACAATGGTTTTTGAAACAAGAACAAAGGTTCCACGTTTTTGATACAAGAATAATAGATTATGATATAGGAATTATAATTAACGTCTGGTTCTTGATACAAGCAAAACAGTTCTTGAACCAACAACAATGGTTCGTGTTACAAGAACAATGGTTCCTGATACAAGAAAAATGATTCTTGATACAAGCACAATGGTGCTTAATACAAGAACAATAGTTCTTGAGAGAAGAACAATGGTTCTTGAAGGAGGGTTCTCGTTAGAAGAATAGTGCTTCTTGAAACAAGAATAAAGGTTCCGCAAAAAAGCACTGGTTTTTGATACACGAACGATGTTTTTGAAACAAGAGAAATGCTTATCAAAACGAGAACAATAGTTCATGATATAGGAGCTAAAATTTATGATACAGAAGAGAGTGGTTCTTGATGCAAAAACTAATTGTATCAATCGATCTTTTGTTATTCGAAGATGTTTAAAACAAGAACGCACATGTTCGAATATTTCGTAGTTGGTATATCCAAAGAATTTAAATGCATGAACATTTTGTGATTTATATTTTGTACGAATAGTTATATGATATGTCAAGAACATATCATCTTAAATTGCAAAATCATTTGGTTAGAGCATACAAACCATTTGCGGACTAGTAATCGTTCTAGATTCAAGCACTGACAGCCAAATGTGCTTTATAAGGCAAAACTTATCTTTTAATGCTGTTTTTCTTTCTGTTTACTGATGACAGCATGAATATTTTAAAAAGATCTATTTAAACAACAAAAGCAATTAATTCCAATATTTTTATCATAAACATAAATGTACAAAGTAATAAGTCTATTTAACAATTTAATTAAATTATTTGTAAAGTTCCATTAGAGGAAATCAAACACACACATACATGCACACACTCTAACAATCCGATTTAAAATATATTCAAAAATTTTGACATTTCTGTTGACGGCTGCAAAAATTGTAAATTAACATTTCGACACAATGCCACAAACTGCAAATGTATTATTGTATTGTAAAATGAATTATTACCCAGATGTCTCTGCATTCAACTAACCGACAAATGCTGAACGAAGTATGGAAGTATTAAATTTTAGGAAGCAAACTGAACGGGGAGTCTGCATAAATATAATATATATATTCATAATAAATGTATTGCATCGTACACTACCGCCAGAGGAGTTAAAATAACCGACTAACCAACTGATCCCAACTTCAATCGAGCGAGAAGCAATTGCCTGAAACTTTAATGATTTCATCTTTCATTGCATTCAAATTTGCAGCAGCAGCACAAGCAGGAGGCGCAGCAGCTGTGCTATATATAGAGTGTGTATGTACAGCAACTTTAAAATATACTCAAAGGTAGGCGTATATCATCATACGCCCCGTGAAACCACATTTCCTTCGACGTTGAGTGCAAAAGTTGCGCCTTCCTTTGATAGCTCAACGCTCGACATTCATCTACGGCTCCACCTCCTACAATGAACTACAACAAGCGAACGTACAAACGAACGAACAAACGCTTAACAGATTCGCTTCCATGGACACGACACGCTCACTCTGTTTGCTGTCGATATAACGAATTTATTATTTATTTCACCTGACATCATAAACAACAAACTCTATAAATTTCTTTACCACCGCGCGCTGTTTTGGCTTGACCAAATCGCCTTTTTCAGTTTGTGTTGAAAATTTATGATTGTCTTGCATGGTTGGGTTTCCCAACTCCCAACAACACATACAACCCTAGCAGTTTGAGTGTAGTGGAGCACACACATATGAAGCGCACCCATAAATTTGAAAAAAAAAAAAAAAAATTAAGATCCATCTGTGTTGCATCGGCATCGGCGTCGTCATCGTCGGCATCGTTGCCACAGCTTGAGCGCATTGAAATCGAAATTATTGATATTGAAGTTTGATACTTAATCGAATGCATCGTACAAAAGGGAGGTAAAGTGGTGTGTAGGGTTAAATTATTATTGTGGATTTGCAGCTGTGCAACTTTATTTAGAGGGGCAAGTTATTCATTGAAGTGCCTTGGGTAATTGGTGTGGTGGTCAGTTGAGTAGTTTCTGCATTTGATTGAAATTAATTGCCAAACAGTGGTCGCATAACTTTATTCGATTTAAACAATTTTTTTGTGAATTTGAGTTTAATTTGATTAATGTGGTTTTAAGCCAGTAAGTAAGTAAACCAAGGGCTAAGATAAAGATATTACATGTAATATGTATAGATGGATAGAGGTGGCTGAGGGAAATTAGAGGGAAAATTACCATATAACTGCCGCTTTGATACTACTAAAAATTTCGATAGGGAAACCTTTGTATATGAAAGACTCTGTACGGTCAGAGCCAACCAGTTTAGATATGGGAGGGACATGTGAGTGCTAGTTGGCTTAGCGATTCTAACTGCCAATGTCCAAAGTGTCTTAGTCTACTCAATCTAAGTGCAGGACACACACAGAGAAAGTGTTCTAACGTTTCTGGAGTGTATTCTTCCTTACAAACTTCTGCAGGTACTGTTATAAGGGTTAGGTATCTGGCCGCGAGTTGTCCGATGGTCCAATGACACGTGATGGCGGCTATTAGTCCCGCAAGATCTTAATAGGAGTTTAACAGTAGTGCTCTGGTACATTTTGGGTCAATCGTAGGCCAAATAAGCTAAACTTTCATGCTGCTGTTCATATTTTGCCATTTATATTTGCCTAAAGATTCCTAACGAACATAGCCCTCATTCGGATCTGAACCGCAACCGGTTGGGATTCACCCGATGAATTTCGTCTAGTCAGCGTGTCAGCTTGTAACACACTGCAGAAATCCGTTGACGAAAGAACTCTTCCACTGTCGCGTCTTCCGAGTGTACCCCAGACCCCACACCTCAATTCATGTTAGACCCGTCAGAGAAACATAAGTGTGCTGGAAAGTTAAGCACCACACTGAACAAATAAGTTAAAGGCAATATGGGAGTTGACTGGTGAACTACGAATGATACTGCGTCTGGAAGCGTTGTAACTTACAATGAAATGGAAGGCAATGGAAGAGATGAAAGAAATATAGAGGGATATCTGACTCATATGGCGTCTGCACTAAAGATAAGATTGAAGTAATAAAAAAGTGTGAGAAAAAACTATGGACGATGGAAACTTGAGATCTGTATTATGTTGCTTTCGATGAGGTTGGTAGGCAATATATCGTAGCAACAGTGAAGCTTGCATGGGGTTCTAAGGAGTTCGGTGGTCTATGTACAAATGCTGGCCCAAAAATACTACGACTTAAAATTACAAGAATATATACCATATAAGTAAAAAGCAATTTAGAAAATGATTGTACCTGCACTCTAAGGTCTGAGTGGAAGTTGAAGCCATGCGGGGACCATAAAATCATATCAAAAGCGGAGTACGAAGCCCGGCCCTTTTTTAAGCACTATAATGATATTTTTGATCTTGAAGTGCTCATATACTGCTCACATTGCTGCTGAGACTCATTCTGAATAGTTGCAGCATTCTTCAAGACTTCAAAGAGCAAATATATATATATATAAGTGGCACTACAGCCGATTGTCGGCCTTGGCATCACATAAGATTTGGCACCAGCGGTTGTAATCCAGTGCCTGAAGATACCAGTTAGGGATACCGATCCTGCGGATGTCATCTAGGACCTGGTCCTCCCAGCGCAGCGGCGGACGTCCTCTGCCGCGCCCCTCCGATTAGATTCACGTTTTGCTTCCAAACTTTTCTTGCTGGAGCTTCTGTGTCCATCCGACACAGGTGACCAGCCCAGGACAACCTTTTGTATTGGATGTTCCTGACTATGTCGATGTCATCATATAGCTCGTACAGCTCATCGTTCGTGCGCATACGGATGTCATTTCCCACTCTAACTGGACCAAAGATTCTCCGAAGTATCTTCCTCTCAAATACGCCCAACGCCGACTTATCCGATTCAGTCATGACCCATGCTTCAGAGCCATACATTAGGACCGGCATTATCAGCGTCTTGTAGAGTTTAACCTTTGTTTTTCTGGACAGCACTCTACTTCGCATCTGCTTACCGAGACCAAAATAGCTACGGTTCGCAAGAGTGATTCTTCGTTTAATCTCCTGACTGATGATGTTGTTGTTGTTTACATCTGAGCCCAAATAGATGAAGTTTTCTACAGCCTCAAAGCTGAAGTTCTCTGTACTCAAAGACCGTCTGCGACGTGCAGATTGCCTGCGAGTGGATACCAAGTACTTCGTCTTGTTCTCGTTGACCGTCAGTTCCATAGGACGACATTGTTTTTCGATGTCTGAGAACGCGCCGGTGATCGCTCGATCATTTTTGCCGATAATATCTATGTCATCGGCATATGCGAGCAGCATAGTTTCAAAGAGCAAAGGTAGGCTTATTTTGAAACTCTTTACAATACTAAAATACTCTCTCACAATATTCTAGATTTATATTCGGTGTGCAACTAAGTTTTAAATGGTTTTTTCGATTTCGAAACTTTATTGCTAAAGTAATTACTTTTTCCCTCTTATTTGGTAAAATATGCACTCAATCCCAATAAAATTGCTCACTTTGAGAGGCGAAGAAGCCAATTTTGGATACATTCATTTAAAGTGAAACGTACTCCCGTAAGGGTAGTCTGCATCGACCGGAAAAAATGATAGTGTGATTGTGCAAGATCTGAGCTACAAGGCGGATGAGGTAGAACTTTCCATGCGCTACCAACTAAATAGGCTTCGACCACTTGTGCGATATGCGATATTTGGCTTTGGTGTCGATTCCGGGTCCGGGATCGCCAGAATTAATGCTATGTAAAAAAAAAAAAATAACTTCGCTTTGTATCGTTAGAGCAGCATTTAGGACGCAGTGTCACGACGATCGACATCCCTTCGTTTGAGCTCGTTCCGACCTTCTAGACCATTCCATTGGCTTTTATTGTCTCGTTCTTCTTGGGTTTCCAAAATTGTCTTCAATTCGGCGTCTACAAAGGTTGGTGGCCTTCTTTCGCTCCCCTTGTACTCGTAGCTAGAACTTGATGGATCATTCTCTCCGTAAGCCTCAGACAACATTCGATAACTTTCACTTGCAATTTTCTTCAGATGGAAGCAAAATAGCAGAGCTTCCTACGAATGGAGTTTTGTAGGCACAAAAGCTGACATAGTCGTTGTATGAAAAAATTTTTGTTTACACTTTGACAAAATGACCCAAAATATGAAATGACTCCTAATGATTACGCATTCACATGAAACTCGTTATACAAGTACTCGGTACAATTTGAATCCAGTATTTCTATAGGTTTTTTTTTTCCTTAAAACTTAGATGTACATAATATAAAATAAATTCTACCGAGATGAACCGAAAGAAAGAAGAGATTTTTTCTTTGCAATTGCATTTTTGTTCCTGATAAGATTTTGAATCATTTAACAAATTTTTTTTTTAATAATATTATGTAAGCATTTCAAACCACTGTGCATTGTGGCAAACACAAATTAGCAACTCACCGCCAAGCACTCTGTCAAAATGTCTCGTTTACCAATTGTTTATAATCAACGCATTATTCATGAAATGTTGCATGCCGCAAACGAAGACAAAATATATTGGAGGCTTTTGCTACGGCTGTTGCGCGCTGCTGTTGCTTAGGAGTTGCATTGAGGAGTTGCCGAAGAAAATGTGCAAAATTATAAACGAATTTCATGCGCACCCAAAATGCATTTCACATTTCCAGATTTTTTTTTCAAATTTTTTTTGTTTGCTGCTGGCGGCAAAGCCAACAACTTCATTATTATTGGCAAAGAACGAAGTGAAATGAAAGAAATACGTTAAAAAAGGAAAGAAGGAGAAAGAATATTACAAACTTTAACCCAATATCCTGCTTATGGTCATAATTTTTATGTGTACTAAAGCTTTGGCGGTAAATAGTGGCAATGGGGGCGACTGCTGGTCAAGTTAACTGAATGTTAAGCTTATTGCCGCAGTCGCTGTGAGGCTATACCAAACTCAACTCAACTCTGAGCAAGCGATGCCAACGAGCGATTCATATTTTTTATTATGAATTGCTCTTAACGATCAAACATTTTTCATGCACGCTTTCATAAACTCTTGCTAGACGGAGAGGTTGGTCAGGGGGAGAGCGAAAGAGGGAGTTAGAAAGATGGTCAATGTTAGAGTGAAAGGGGCACTGTGAAGCTTTTGAATAATTGCAACATTTCGCGCAGTGTATGGGTATGGAAGAAAAGTTTCTAATAGATTTCTTCTTGGTCAATTTATAGAATTTAAAAAAAAAATACATGCAACATAATCGTTCGGGTATATTAAACGTAAGTCGATAATCGTTGTGTAATCAATATAATCGTTATATACAAATAATCGATTTTTAAAAACAAATCGATTAAATATGTTATTTAATTACTCACATCGATTCGAAAATATTGAATATTTTACAACTCTTGAGTCGATTAAATCGAATAAATATTAATTGTGCACATCGATTATTTTATTTAATTAATTTTTATTAATCAACTCTCGCATTTCATATAATCACAACGACGACGTCGTCATCATCTTTCACCAATGCCAATAAGAAAAGGATTGCTTATACAAAACGCAGCATGTAGCATGAGGCACAATTGCACCAAAACAATTGCCAAGCAACGAGTTGGCGTTGTCGACAGCAGCGTCGGCGGCGGCGGCGGCAACAGAAAAGTTAGCTGCAACATGAACAATAACAACTACAACTACAACAACAACAGCAATAACAATAACAACGGCTATGACGATGGCGATGGCGGCAAACACTTATGCTCACAAATCATAAATTGCCGCCTTAAAATTTATCTTCAATTTTCGAGACCCCATGTGGTGCTTAGCGAATGGTGTTTTGAAATTTATTGCTGCATTTGCAATAAATATTGTCAGCAGCGGTTGCTGCGGCTAGCTACAAAGCCACAAAGCGGTAAAGCCGTGTGAAGTGGAGTACTGCGGAGTGAACTTTGAATGCTAGGCGATGCGATAGCTCCCACTTCTTCCTCTGCTCGCTCGTTCTCTCTCTCTCTCTCTCTCAGTAAAGAAAAACAATCCAACGATTGTTTATTGTTTTCGTGAATATTAATGCGCGTTGATTGCTCGAAGGTTGAAGTAGTCTGAATAGAAGAGATGGGTTGACTTTGTTAGTTATGTACTTTAGCTCTATGTATGCGCATCTGCTGCTGCATCTTCTTCTTCTTCTTCATAATATGTTTCGTTCCCCCAATATTATGCTTGTCAGCATTCAAGTGCACTGTTTTCCTTTTTGTTGTTTTTTGTTGTTTTTCTCATTTCAAGTTTAGTAGTTTCGCTGCCAATTCAAGCAACTCCACTTTAGTTTTAATTTACTACTTGGAAAATTGATTGCTGCAAGTGGTCTTCAATGCCGCAAATGGCTTCAGGATGTACAAAAGAGTTGAGCATGAGCAGTTGAATTAATGTAGAGGAGTGGTCTTGCATTATGACTGTATTTTGATTGCTAATTGTCGGGGTGTTGGTATTTATTAGTTGTCAATAGTGGGTTTTTAATTGCTTCCATAATGAATAAGAATTTATCATGTGCATTCAGTCAGTTGGTCGGTCGGTCGGTCGCTCCCTCGGTCGATCGAATAAATAATAATGTACACTTGAACTCTTTGTACTTTGGATTGTTTTATTTATGAAGTGGAAAATAAAATTTTCGAAAATAAATTATTTAATAGGGCAGAGGAGCATACAACAAATGTTCAAAAATGTTCGATATTTATACGAAAAAATTTCGTAAAATACACACAATTAATACAGATCCATAAAAAAGCAGAAAAACGCTGAAGTCTAGTGTGCTCGACTGCAAGATACTCTGTACCCATTCATTATGTACCTTAAGTTAAGTCCTATCTTTGTGATATACCTTATTGTATTGGATTTTCATACAAAAATTAAAAAAAAAGGGTCAATTTTGTATGGTGGCTATACCTACTGTCCTACCCGTACTGGCATATTTCATTGGGACTATCATAGGCTTAATTTATACTAAATTTAGACTCTCAACAATTAGAAGCAAAGATTTTAGCAGTAGCAGGGTAATATAATGTGAGAACCCTTGCCTCTTACTGTTCTTAAAGGGGGATTGACCACGGGCCTCCGTGGGAGACTGGCCAAAATGAAATGTTAATAAATTGAATGAAAGCAATTTTTTTTAGTTTCGAATGTGCTTTTCTTTTGTGTAGCTTTGAATTGTCTCTTTTTAATGACCAACAGCCATCATGTTGCCATTTCACAATCCCCGATATCTCCTTTCAATCTCTTGTAAATCCTGGTGGAATCTTTCGCTCTGGTTTTCAATAAAGTAAACCAAATTTTCAAGAAAATATTCGACATGTGAATGAAGAAAGTACAGTTTTTGGCATCATTAGGCATCGTAATTTTTCAAAATTCTTGATAATTTTTCTTAGAAATTTTTGTGTCACTTCTCTAAAACTTTATCAAGCTGCGAAGTTATTCTTTTTTCAAATTCATCATCTTTTAAATGTGCTCTTATCTGTGGCCCCATTTTATATGGAATGGAAGTATTTTACATCTTGGTACTCTCCTTTATAACATTTTTAGAAACTTTTCCTAGGTGGCCAATTTTTTTTTTGCATATTATGCTCGACTTGGGCTTGACTTTCCCACTAAAATAATAGAGATGTGTATTCCGTATAGTTAGCAGGCCCAAAAACACTGAATACAAAGTTTTGTAAAAATTTAAGACTTTTTGAGAAATCCAAAAGCCAATTTGATATTAATATTGTGTATAAAATTGAGATGTATTGGACCAATGATTAAGCAACTTATGATCGTACATAAACTATTTAAACATTCGGTTCCACCGAAGTTAACGTTTGTCCTTGTTTATTTTGAAAATCTGCCATCAAATTCGTAATCAGCGACACTAAAAAACCCTAGGTATCTAGATTGAGGTAAATCAGTCAACACTTTTAGAATGTTGTATGTCATAAGTCGATTCATAAATAATCTTTTTTTATACAAATACTCAAAAATTGGAGGTAAATTTCTATACGGGTTATATGTTATAATGATCCCACCTCAACCATGGATCATTTTCTAAACATGGGTTAATATTAAAAGTATTTTTATCGTATTTGTCACAAATTTCTTCCAAAATAAATCCTTTTCCATATAAAAACTAAAAAATTGGGGGTAGATTTGTATGGAGGCTATTTGCTATAATGGACCCACCTTAACCATGGGTCCTTCTATAAACATGGGGTTCTATTATTATTTTTATACCCTGTACCCAAAGGGCAAAAGGGTATATTAAGTTTGTGCGAATGTATGTAACAGACAGAAGGAGGCAAGATAGACCCTATACAGTATATATATTCTTGATCAGCATTGGAAGGGAAGTCGAACTAGCTATGTCTGTCCGTCTGTTCGTCCGTCCGTCCGTCTGTCCGTCTGTCATACTGTCTGCCGTATGAAAACGATTATTTTGGAGACTATAAGAGGTAGAGCTTTCAAAATTGAAACTTAGACTCTCCTAGGCCGTCAAGTGTGGATTTACAAACGGTTTTTCTCTAGACCCATTTTAAGGAGTACCCCCCCATACAAATCTACCCCAAAATTTTAGGGTTTTGCATAAAAACGTCATTGTTTTTATTCTAGAAAATTCAAATTTAGTATTAATTATGTCTGTGATAGTCCCAATAAAATATCCCAATATGGGTAGGACCAACAAATTTTTAGGTATAGCCCCATACAAATTTACCCCAAAATATTGGGTTTTTACATAAAAACGTCATTGCTTTTTATTCTAGAAAATTTAAATTTAGTATAAATTATGTCTGTGATAGTCCCAATAAAAAATTCAAATATGGGTAGGACCAACAAAATTTTAGGTGTAGCCCCCCATACAAATTTACCTCAAAATTTTAGGTTTTTACATAAAAACGTCATTGTTTTTTATTCTAGAAAATTTAAATTTAGGTTAAATTATGTCTATGATAGTCCTAATGAAATAGACCAATATGGGTAGGCCCAACAAAATTTTAGGTATAACCCCATTCAAAGATATTCGCGAAAATCCAATTTAATGAGGTATGGTAGTCAAATAGAACCTAACTTAAGGTACATATAGATTGGGTACAGGGTATCTTGCATACTGACTTCAGCGTTCTTTCTTGTTTTTTTACTGTATTTGAGGCAAATCGCTTTATAAATAAACCATTTTTAATAAAAAAAAAACTTAAAATTTGAATGGGGGCTATGTCTAAAAATGAACGCGGCACTTTTATTTTAACACTTTGACAGTTTAGGAATTTCATTTCTATATCTTTAAAACAGAGCAAATGAAACGTGTAACGACAGACAGACGGACATGGCTAAATCGACTCGTCTCGTCGAGCTGATCAAGAATATATGTACTTTATGGGGTCTGCGGTGACTCTTTTAATGAGTTACAAACTTGTGTCGAACTCAATTTACCCTTTCATGTGTGACGGGTATAAAAAGGTTCTTCTCCTATCAACTTTTTTAATTGATACCAAGATCATGAAATATATAAATATCAAAATATTATATTAACATATATCTGTTGATAATTACGATTAATTAGCAACAATCAATTTTTTTTGACAATCATCAACAATCGAATAGTTCCAAGAATTACACAGCCCTATTGTATGTCACGTAAAATCGAAGATGTTTTTTGAAATAAAGAAAAAATCCAGACGTGATTTACAAAACCAATTCGTGATCAGCGACTCCAAAAATATATAATAAACCAAGTTTGGTCAGAGAAACCTTTCATCGATTTTTTTTGTGGATCTGTGTAATCGATATCGTATTCGGCGCAACTTGGCTATAACATTTTATTTGTAATAAAAGAATTTTATTTTTTATATCTATTATTAAATAAACAAACATAGAAAATTCAAACAACAAATGGCATCTTTCAACATATCAACAAATATTTTAGCTTTGATCATGTTAAATGACAAGAAATTCTACTCAAACGAAAACTTATGTCCAATGTCAACGCCTATCTTTCTTTTTTGTATTGACAGTGTCTAGTAAAAATACAATTTAATAAAATAAAATAATACAATACGATACGATACGATGCGATAGACTTCAAAGAAGACATCAACAAAAACAATTGCAACGAACCGCAACCAAGACCCCAGCTAATCAATTACAAAGAGATTCCAATGTGTCAGTATATTCAAGTTGCGAAATGCTGCCAAATTACTTTCAGCACAGTAAATCAAATAACTTAAAGTATTTGTGAAATTTCAAAAATGTTGTACACAGACTGCTGACAGTTCTTAATTGCAAAGGATTTCGAAAAGTGAACTTGATGACTGTTTTGTATACAAAACAATAATAGCGGCACGACTGTCAATTTATTGCAGTATTTGAAAACAGAACAAAACACAAAAGGGCGTCTGTCCGATTTAAAAGCAGAAGGAGCAGAAGTTGGAGGAGATGCAGTAAATCGAGTGGGAAAATTGTCAAGAAAAACGTACGTACATGAACTTTTCAATTATTATTGTTTTTGTTTTTGCTTTTCAGTTTCAGACAAAAGAATTGAAATGACTAAGAATTAGTCAACAGCAAACGTCGTTGTTGAAATGTAAAATTGTGTTATAGATTGATTGTATTGTATATGTACGACTTTAAAGTACACTATAAATATCGATGGAAATCAAACCGACACTTATCATTCTCTTTTTTTAAATACGAGAGAAATTTGATAGGTTAGTGGCTATTTTAGTCAAATATATCTTTTCTTTTTTTCAAGTTTATCATAGTAGGCTCTTGTTTCAGATACGATCTCTTTATGCGAACTAAATCAGTTGCCATTGCTCTATTTCTTTAATATTGGGAACCGGAAACATGTCGCAGAGTTCTAAATATGGAGGTTGAGTTTTCTTCAAATCAGTGGCTCGATGAGTACGGCTCTCTTGGGAGTTTCTTGCTGGCTGTGGTTTGTACCAAACACGCGATTAATGCGTTTAGCTCGATCGGGGGAGTTGCGAAACAACCCAGGCTGGCAACGAGGCTTAGATAGTCCTCTCACGTCATCAAGGTGGGATCTAACATGTTCCTAAAACTAACATGGTTTCGAAATTGGTACCACACGATGCGCTCTCTCTGTGACGCATGTTGACGTTAACCAACCGCTTATGGTGTCTAGGATCCCATGGGAATAAGTCGACAAAGACAGTCACGTTAAACACCAATCGGATTCTGTCCCTTCGATGTTTTAAGACTGCTACAACAATAATTAAATGAATTTGCTTAATGGCTTCGTAGATGGAACATTGTAGTTAACACCGATTAATCTAACAAAATGGCATATACTCTTAGAAAATTTAAATCCATCCCGCATAATATCTAGGGTTAGCTCTTGACAGAAGACTTACCTGGCGCTATCAAATTGCGGCCAAAAGTAAACATTCAAATATCAAAATAAGACAGATTGGCCTCAGTTTGTACTTTATAATGTAATTTTAAGTCCGGTCTGAACCTATATCATTCAAATCTTGAGAATGACAAATGAATCAGAGGTTACAATGCAAAGTCCTAAGGATGATCTCTGATGCGCATGTATTTATTGAATTCATAGAAGTACTCAGTTAAATTCACAGTAGTACTCATAAGTACTCAATTGAATTCACAGTTCTACTCAGTTGTATTCACAGTAGTACTTATTAATACTCAGTTGAATTAACAGAACCATTCACGATGTATTTAAAATTCCCTGGGTAAAGAAGGAGTCTGATCATCCATACTACTTGGCGATATATTTGTTGGACGTCACCCTCTGGATTTTCCACTATTTCCATTTTTGTATTTATGTTTTGTCGAAAATAAATAAAGAATACATTTTATAAAAAAAAAATATGCACTTGACATATCATGCAGACTTACAAGAAGTGGTTCACTGCTTTGACTTTTCCTGTTGTTATGTATCTACGTTTCGTCCACGGCTGTGCTGCGATTGAACATTTTTAGTTGTGCGCTCTGATCGTTTTGTATTTTTCCTATTTACGATCAATACTCTTTAAACTATCCTCGTATTATCGATCAATTTGTAAAACAAAATTCAATTTTTGATTATTTTTTTTTATATATAAAAACCAATTAAATGTTTTGCCAGTGAAATTAAAAATGCGCGAAATTTCATTTGACACGCGAAATAACAAAATACATTGTACACGATCTATCTTTATATCTCATCGTCTATCTATCTTATAGTATATCTATCTGTCTATATGTCTTTCTATCTAGACGTCTGTCAGTACTGGCAAATTGACAACTGACTAATCGCTTAGTGTCATTCACACATAGATTCAATTGGCATTGGGAAAATTTGTGATATTTTGTTTTAGAAATTTTATATAAAATTTAGGGTTCTTGTTGGTATGTTTGAAGATGTATTATATTAAACTAAACAACATACATCTAATATATAATTGTTTATAACTAATGCCTAAATTTACTGAGTACAAAATCAGATTAATAGGGAATAAATTTTCCCATATGTACGATACTGGTAAGGAACTTTTTGAGAATAAATAATTACTTTTGCATTTTCCGGAGCTCGAACAGTTCCAAGTTGTACAAATTTAAATTTGTGAAAAATGTGTTACGTAGTCAAGGACAGCGTCTAAAACTGTTAGAGCGTTCTGTATTGCTTCGTTCTCAGAATACTCTATATATTTACCGATGTTGCTCTGGTTTTAAAGTCATGAGGCTGTGCTCGCGGATGCAAAATTGTTTGTACCGTTATTATATTATATATTTCATATTAAAAATGTCTCAATACCCCGAAAAAGTTCGTAGTTAAAATTTTTTAAAGCTTTTCCAATATATATGGTATATATAATATTTACCTCTATTTGTATAAGCTCATAACTTAATCCATTATTAAGATTTCAAAAGAGAGCCTTAAGTGGTGCTTCCAAGAAGGAAAATTGATAAACATGTTTCTAAAAAATACAATTAACCATAGAATCACAAATTATGTCGCTATTAGACCTTGGTCCAATATGTCTATATAATTGCAAATAATGAGCTCTGCAGCGACACATTGTCGTCTTAAAATATTGAATTATTTTCTATTTACATGTATAATTTCCAGTCCATAGTTCTCTTCGCAACATAGACAAATTATTAAATAGTAAGTACATTTAATTTACGGTTCCTCTATGGACCTTATTCATAATGTTCCAAAATCTATTTTTTTATTCACATATATCATGTACTGCATCTGAACAATGAGCTCTACGAGTTATATATGGTCATCTATATCTGTTGTTATCATTCAAAATTTATATGCATTCCTAGACAATATCATGTAAACTCATGATATCTAGCCAGGATTAGCTAAAATATGAATTATTAAAGGAATGGGCCAAAACAACGCCTAGATTCCCAAAATATTGGTGGATTCAATGCATGGATCAAAAAGGGGGTCATACCAAATATTAAATGTAAAAAACTAGCCTTAATTTTGAAATTAAAAATTTTCGGTTTTTGCGTAAAAACTTTTTTGTTTCTTATTCTAGGAACTTAAAATTGATAGTCCATATAAAATATCCCAATAGGGGTAGGACCAAAAAAAATGTTGGCATAGGCCCCATACAAATTTACCACATTTTTTTGTGTTTTTGTATGAAAATCCATTACAATAATATTGTACTAAGATTAAACTTAACTTAAGGTACATAAAGATTGAGTACAGGGTATCTTGCAGTCGAGCATACCTGACTTCAACGTACTTTCTTGTTTTGAAGTGAAAATGCGGAAGGTCAAATTTGACTTTTGAAAATTTGTATTAAAATATTCCAAAGATTATGTTCCTGCTAGAAGCTGGGTCTTGTTTTTTTTTTTTTTTTTGACTCGAACAAATTGACCCACCCTAATATACATACATAAATACTTCTGAGGTAAATATTTCAAAGCAAAAGCAGTAATGGTTCAAGTGAATTAGTCAGTGAGGACTATGATTTTTTCAAGTTGAAATTGTGCACAGACAGCTGATTTGGTCTATAACCTGAAGCGCTGGAATGAATTGAATACTACATAGATTCGACTTAGGCGACCACGAAGTCAAACGATAAATATAATTAAACTTCAGCCAAAAAAAAAATTGTTTAACCGACTCCGAGCGATTTTAAAATCTTCTGTAATTTTGCATCCGTCATTTGAACTTCAAAAAGTTTCACTTTCAATTTGAAAGTTGACGTAATTACCTTATATTTGAGCTCTATTTGATCTTTAAAACAATATTCTGGAGGGAAGAGAACTCCCGTTGAGAGAAAATGCCTCATACATTTATGTACATATAGTAAATTATCTCATGAAACTTTACTTCAAGGCTGAAAAAAAGAATACATATAAAAGAAAGTTTTACTTTAATAAAATGAATGAACGAATTACTTTAATAAATAAACACTAAATACAAATAGGTAATAACACTGTTAGCATTTAGTACTAAAATATAAATACGAGAGATAGACTGACAGACAGACAAACAAACAGACAGACACAGAGACAGCCCGACAATCTGAGATTAACAAATGAGCTAAATGAATGAGCTGTCGCTGCGTTTAGTTCAGAATTATACACGCAAAAGTGTGGCTTATCTGTTTCCTATCAACGGATAATAACATTTAACACACATTTAGATACATTACACAACTTTTGTGGTTTCGTGAGATACATTTATATTGTTTTGTTTTTTTATATTGGTTGGTTCTGAGTGTTTGTTGTTGACACGCAGGAAAATTGATTTTCAAATAGCTGCCGTTTGACATGTTTAGCTACTGGCGACATAACCAGAAAAAAAATAATAGATAGAACGAGATATACAGTTGATGATAAACAACACGCAAATAAGTTATTTCGTAACTTTTAAGTATCTAATAGATACAAAAAGCGAATTTTCTCAATTTTTCTTTTCTATGTTTTTGTGTTTTTTTTTTTTTCGTACACGTGAGCTTGTTTTTGGCTCATTCATTCATTTGACATGTCAAAAGTTGTCTCGCTTGATTGATGACTGCTGTCAACACATTTATTTTTGCTTTTTTCTTATTTTCAATGACACAAAGAGATAGAAAGGCTCATCTCTCTCGTTTTGGTATACTGTATAACTTTTTGTAGTTTGAGGTTTTTCTTCTACAAAATTCGTCTTTTTTTTTTTTTTTTGGCAAACAAACAAAACTCATTGATCGACCACATTGACATGAACATGCAGGCAGACAGACGGACAGACAAACAGACAGATAGAGTGTTAGAGCATACTGAGCATATTGATTTGTGTTTGCCTTGACACTAGATTGATGATGTTGCGCGGTTGAAATTGAAATCTACAACTCCCCAACCCTCATGTTACTGTATTCCATAACACTTCTATCTATCTATATGACAGACTGTAGTGCAAACAAATTGCTCTGCGACCGGAAATGCAATATATACCTTACTATATAGTAAAAGAACAACAACAATATTGTGATGATATATCATATGAAATAACATTTAAGGGTTTTGTGGAGGTTTATACTAAGGCTTGGCATTGCATTGTATAATGTTGTGTTGTGTTGTGCTGTGTTGTGTTGGGGTTAATGTCAGTGTTGCTTGCTCTCGTTTGATTGATAGTTGTTATAACAATTTATGACATCGATGTGTGGATATTGAATTATATATTGAAATGGCAGTTGCAGTTTGTTATTGGAAAACGTTGAAGAGCGAAACGAACTTTTATTGATATTTTGAACTTCAATTTCTGTGGCTATTGAGCATAATTTGTTATGTGGGTTGTTAGTTGTTGATAGATATCTTTTGATGATTTTGATTTTCTTATGAATAAAGTTTTGTTTAATAAAATCTTATACTCTAAGATTGAGTTAACTAAAGATTAAATGTGTGTTTAAAACCACACAATTTTAAATCAACAAGAAGCCAGCTAATAGAAAACAAACAAGCAAGAACGTTAACTTCGGAAACACCGAAGCTCAAATACCCACCACACGAAACTTAAATCATTTTCTTAAAAAATAAAAAAATAGAAGGTGAGTTTGTATGGGGTCTGTATGTTATAGTGGCCCGATACTTGTCATATCGGTAGCATATTTATAGGATAACAGTAGAAGTGATTTTACACAGATTGGAGTGAATATATCCATAAATAAGAACTATTTTCATACAAAATCTGAAAAATGGGCGCTTGGTTTGTATGGAGGCCATATCAAAAAATGGGCGTGGCACCTTTCTTTTGAAATTGGATGTCATTAGAAGTGCTTTTTACCCATAGTTTTAGTAAATACATTTACAAATAATAACAATTTTCATACAAAAAATCGAAAAAAATGGTAAGTTTGCATGGGGGCTATATCTAAAAATGGGCGTGGCACCTTTCTTCTGATTTTGGATGGATGGATATTGGATTAAAAGTGTTTTTTACCCGATTTGTAGTCAAAACATTCATAAATAATAACTATTTTCATACAAAAAAATCGAAAAAAATGGAAAGTTTGTATGGGGGCTATATCTGAAATTGGGCGTGGCACCTTTGGTTCTGCTTATACAAACTGCTTAGGAACACAAAAAGCTTAAGTTTAAAGTTTCAGGTCAATATCTTTAAAACTTTCCGAGAAAAACGCATTGCAACAGACGGACGGACAGACGGACAGACAGACAGACAGACGGACATGGCTAGATCGATTCGTCTCCTCGAGCTGATCAAGAATATATATACTTTTATGGGGTCTCCGATGCCTCCTTTAATGCGTTACAAACTTTCCGACAAACTGATAATACCCTTCACACTATGTGTGGCGGGTATAAAAAGGACGCTGAAGTTGAGCATGCTCGACTGCAAGATACCCTGTACATAATCTTTATGTATCTTAAGTTCAGTCTTATGTTATTACCATACCTCATTGTGTTGGAGTTTCATACAAGGACTTAGTATATGGGGGATATTTGAATTGGGGCTAAACCTAAAATTTTGTTGGTCCTACCCATATTGATCTATTTCATTGGGACTATCATAGATATAATTTAAACTAAATTTAGACTTCCTAGAATAAGAAACAATATCGTTTTTATGCAAAAACCCAAAACTTTAGCGTAGATTTGTTTGGGGGTGCCCCATTAAATGGGTGTAGAAAAACCGTTTGTAGGTGCACACTTGACGGCTCAGGAGAGTCTAAGTTTGAAACATGGTGACCCTATCTCTTATAGTCGCCGAGACAATCTCTCTCAACAATCTCATTTTAGCGTTGTTAATGCACAGCGAACCGTGCCATACAGCCAACGTTACGATCGATCTTGTGCGCACTGTTTTCGGAGACCGAATTATCAGCCGAAATTCTGATGTCGTTTGGCCGTCTCGGAGCTGTGATTTGACACCGTTGGATTATTATTTGTGGGGCGCCGTCAAAGACAAGTGTTATGTGGACAAGCCAGCGACAATTCAAGCTTTGAAGGACAACATTCGCGTCGCCATTGCCGAAATACGGCCGCAAACAATCGGAAATGTCCTCAAAAATTGGGTCGACCGAATGGCGTACTGCAAGGCCAGCCAAAGCAGCCATTTGAACGAACTTATATTCCATAAGTAACCGGAAGGATTGTACTTTAATATGAAAAAATAAATTTGATGATCGGATGAACCGTTTTGTTTTTATTGCATTTAAAAAAAAAAAAAGTTACGTGGCGGACCCTGTATAGATAGATAGTGCATTTCCATTGGGCTGCGTTCGTGTTAGCGTTAAAAACTCGTCAAACTCGCGTTAAATCGTATAGAAAAAGTATAGGCATTTAAGTATGGGAAAAAGTCGCGTTAACTTTCGATAATACGCGTCCAAACCGACGGTTCGAATAATTTGGCAATCGTAAGTTGCGCATATTTATAAAAACAGCTGACAAAATAACCGCAAAAAAATAAACATTTACCCAAAAGCATCAGCTGCATATATCAAAATGTCGGATTGCCTTTTCATGCTCGTATTGGACAGCAGTTACTAAAGCAACAACACCAACATCCATTCGTTTGATTAAAAAAGCTGCATTTAAAAAAAAAACATTTTTTTAACTGCTTAGGACTGAGAAAAGTTTAAGTTTCGAATGAAATAAAATTTGTAACTACTACAGACATATAAAAAGTCGGATGCACAAGGGATTATAAAGAATTACCATAGGGCAAATTAGCGATGCTCGGGTGAAGTCGCTTCATCCATTACTTGACGATCATTGTATCTGCTGGTATGTCGGTTAATCTGCTCTAAAACAGACGGTATTCGAAGAAGAGACTTTAACTTGTAGAGAAATTATTTTGCCTAAATACAAACTGATGGTCAGGAATTGCACTCTGAATAACCGAAACAGACAGCATCCGAGTCAAAAAATCCGACCGAATAGTTTTTCAACCAACTTGTTCGGCTTTTCAGGTTTTGGAACCTTGATAATTACAGCTTATTTCAACTGAGAAGGAAAGCGATAAATATGAGCCACTGGCTTGAAACTAAAAACATTGGACCAATTTCAGGAAAAGCTTTAGCTACTCTACCATCAACTGCATTGTAACCAGGTGCTATGGATGTTTTAAGCCTCTTCATTTGAAGACTCACCGTATTTGGAGTGATTTATCTTCTAGCTACGACACCGTTTCAAGAACATCATTTGGACCGACACCATGTTCCGTCTGAGCGTTGAATAGGGATACAGCCTTCGAAAGATTGTACCATAGTGTTTATTTGGGTCCGCATTGCGTCTAACAAAAAGTAAGATCATCCCCAGTGGATCGACATGTTCGCTTATCTAGCTCATTGCAAGTGCGCATTGCTCTCCTCCGTAATGCTCTTTTATAGTCATAATCACTGGCTTTAACAGAAGCGGTGTTGGATAAGGAGAGATTGAAGGTGGTCAATATGTATGTTCTACTATAGCAAGTACCAGCAGATTGGAACTCGCAATACAATCAGCTAAATCAGCACTTCTCAGTGAAGTACGTCTTGAACCCCAAAGCCGATGGTGTGCATTCCAGTCTCCAGCAATTAAAAACTTCCTACCAAGTTCCTTAAAAAGTACCTCAGTTTTAAATTTCTATGAAAATTTTGAATTTTCTGTCTTTTTTCTAAAATTCCACCATATTACTTTGAGTTATCCATATGTATCTATGACTTAAAACTTCTAATCGCGATGAGATAAGTCTTAAAATCTAGCATGGATTGATTTAGTTGAGAACTAGTTTTTGACTTGATTTTTCATCTTCTTCCTCTTAATCGATAAAACCACAATTGAAGAGGAAACCTTATATTCAGAAATGCATTATTTCTCTTTCGGAATATACTCTTTCTCAATGCTTTCATCATTTTCAGAAAATATATAATCTTCGCTATCAGCCTCACCCAAAAATTTAATTCAAACTATATACATTGATAATGGAATATTTTAAGTTGAAAGTTTTCCTTTACTTTTTAATTTGTAGTACTTTACACTAATACCAAAAACAAAAGTCTGTTTTTTTGACACGATCAGCTGCACAAGCAAAGGATTATATGAGCCATTTAAAGACAAATCCGTGAACACCCCATTTCATCAAACTTGGAATATGGCATCAAGCCAAACACTTCATAACATGCTGTATAAAATATAAAATTCATTTTAAAAAAACAATTTGCCTACATTTTTGCCACATTGCGCTTTGTATTATTTTTAATTGAAGCTTATAATACGCAGATAGTTTATAATTTAGTTATCAAGTACTTGTGATATTGGTATCTTTAATTTAATTAAGTTTATTTTCATTTTCTTTTAAAAAATTTGTTTTCTTTTCGAGACAAAAAATCTTCTTCTTACTGCCGTTCAAGCTCAGATGGCGTATTCGGAAACTTCTGCCCCATAGTCCAGTCAAACAAGTCAAAATAGAGCAAGAATCTCGGAATTTAAGATAACCGGTTGGAAACCTTTATTTTAGCGTTCTTAAACTTGTCTCGAAACCTACTTACGATAGCTTGTGAGCGTCTTGTAGAAAATTAAGGTCAAAGGTCAAAAAAATCGAGAAAATTTAGGAAATTTCATCCCTACAACATTTATATTAAATACAAATAGCGTAAATCTTACAGGGAACGAGATTTTTGCACAAAATGCGTAAAAAAATCAATTTTTTGACCTTTGACCTTAATTTTTTACAAGACACTCACATGCTATCGTAAGTTTAAGGACGCTAAAATAAAGGTTTGCAGCCGGTTATCTTAAATTCCAAAGTGAAACCAATAATTTGACTGGACTACCATTTAATTCTTTAAATCAGCTTTTTATAGAAAAAAATTCTAAAATTTATTTCAGTGTTGCACAACACAATGTGTGCTCCTCGCTTAACTCATTTATTTGAAAATGCTTATCACATGTGCAATTTATTTTGAATATTGAAAAACGCTTTCGCCGCTGCCATAGTCAATGTATAATTAATTTTTAAGCACTTTAACTTCTCATTCCTTTCATATATATTATACAGATTCATATCCTTTAGCTCATGCTTTTGTTGAGTGAAGTGAAGTGCCAGTAGTGTTGCCTCATCAACAATTCCGATCAGATAACATTAGCACGTCACAACACAGCGTGCAAAAATTATTATTCATTGAATTTGTGATAAATGTGACAGGCTGAACAATGCAACACACAACAACAACAACAGCAACGTTAAAGCATCGACAACCAGACCAATATACAATATACTCACACACTTGTCTTGTAAATAGGGGGAGGAGAAAGGAAAAGAAAAAGTCAGAAGAACTGTCAAAAATTTGTTGCAAAAGATATTATCTTGCAACGAGGCGAGGCATTGCAATGTAGCACATACAAGTATCTACGTTACAACATCATCACAAAAGCTAAAGCTGCTCATCAATAATCACAACGATGTCTGTTGCCTTTCTTGTTGTTGTTGTTGATGATGATGGTAGTTGATGTTGTATATTGAAGACTTCAAGTTATGAAGCAAGTTGCCTGATGACCATGATCGATGATTGCCCTTTTTTGTGTGTGTGTGTGCCTGTGTGTATATGCAGACAAAACAACAACATAACTTTAGTTTTAGTGTATCTTTTATAGCGTAGATACATATAGTATACTGAATAACGATGATGACAGCTCATCACAGCTCAGTTCAAAGTGGTGTGATATGTGTATGCAACAGTTAGTAACGACTCAAGTGAAACAAGTGACAGAGTCACTGATATGACTACTCTTGTTTGAATGACTGACTGACTAGCTGACTGGTTGACTGACTGATATCTAGATATGACAGCAGCAGCAACCTGTGCTGTGTGTTGAGTGTTGAAACTGTGCGTTGTGTTAATATCTACAGGATACATACATATAAATGCTAAGTCATCTCTGACCACACCCATTGCGTAGAATACAAAACTTCTTCGACTCGAACTCGTCCAATCATTCAACGGTCATCAACGCCAACGTCGTCACTTTTACGTTGATTGATGTCTTTAATAAATTACACAACGAAAATGGTTTATTTTCGCTTTTGAAGTATGCAGTTAGTGGTATGTATTATGTTTGGAGCAAACAATCTTCGTCTTCTTGGCTTGGCTTCGCTTGCATGATGCATTGCCTGTGTAATTTTGCAGCACATTTGAAATTGAAAATGATCCTGAAAAAGTGCGTTGAGTTGAATTTTCTTAATGATTTGGCATATTGCGTCGTAGTCGTTTGGTTTTATGTGCAGTGCGGGTCGGTCGTATCGTTAAATGAGTTGAGTGTGTATAATTATTGCTGATATATGAGTTTTACGTGTAGTACTTATGACCAAAATAATTAGTATCAACTTTAAAAATAAATCGTTATCAAGTCTCTACGCAAAACAACACTGTTTATACAGAGTTTTGAGTAGTACGCTTATAGAACCTTGATGCTGCGTTTTATTTCTTCGATATCTAGTTGCGATTTTCAGTTCCTCACTTATCGAATTTTACTTCATGTTTATATTTTTTCAAGTATCAATTCTAGGTTCTGTGTATCGATATCGAGTCCGGATACATTACACTTTAACCTCATTTTCCCATAATCCAGACGTGATGGAAAAATTTCACTTGCAGTTTCGTAATCTGCTGAGAGAATTTTAACAGAATAGGTAATCTTGTCGGCCTCTTAATAGTTCGTAAGTTAAAGTAAAATTCTAAAATATTTATCTCTAGCTTTGATTAAGTCCAAGTCATACAATAATATTTAAAGTCAACTTAACTTCTTTTTTTTGGCATGGGAAATTGTGATACTTTAAAAAAATTTACATCAAGTTACTTCAGTATTTTAACTTCGTTCTATTTAAAAGTATGCTTATAATTCGCAAAAGTTTATAAAAATGGGTGCTTCGCATATGGTCTTTCAATCGGAGATTCATTTCTCTGAAGTCCCCTTTTGGTTCAAAGGCTTCGGGAGGCCTAATTTACAATTTTCGCAGATATTCAAGCAGTTATTAAAGTGCTGACTTCATCAATTATTTCATTTAGGCTAGCTCTTCAGTATTATTATGCACTTCAACGCGCATCTCTCAAGGTCGAAAAGTCCCTATATTCTCCCATTTCTGGACACGAAGGTATTGATGGAAATGAAATCGAAGACGATCTCGCCATATTCGGCTCGCTCCTCGTTGCCTCTTCTTGGTCCGGAGCTTTCTACGGGCTTGGCAGGGCCTTTGCCATACGTATAAATGATATGTTCTGAGTAGAATCTCCCTCAACCATCTAAACAAAACAGATTTGTCCCCAGAGACAAAATGCAGACTTTGTTTGGAGAACGACGAAATGTCCGGCACTGGCCCGCTTTAGACCCACTCGGTTTAATTTCTTCACAACTGACCAAATTAGACCCCCCAACAATGATGGCGATGCTGCTTATTAAAGAACCGGTAAAAATTTTTTGTCTCATAATCAAAGCCTTTCTTTTTTAAGCTCGGGTACAATAGACTCCAATGGAAACACAATGTCTTTTAATCTCAGTTTCGGAAGGCCTGTTATGTTCCTTTTTTACTCTCTGCTAATGGTATAAATGTGTGGTGACTTACTTGAGTCTCTAACTTCGGTCTGACCAGTTGCTTGTCTTGCGTCCTAGGCACAGACCCTACGTCAGGCTATCATGGTTATGGCTATTTCATCATCTTCACTTTGAATACCATTTAGTTCTTTGCTGAAAATGTTGTTCCTTCTTAAAGATGTCCCTCCAATTTAAAAATTTTTAGTTTCTACTTACTTCTGTTTTATTTTTTTTCTTTGGGGCTTACAACGCATTGAAGGAGTCGTTGTATGCCCCATAAAGAATATATACTCATGATCAGCTCGACGAGACGCATCTGATCTAGCCTAGTCTGTCTGTTGCGAGCTGATTCATTCGCTCAGTTTTAAAGATATTGAGCTGAAACTCAAAACTTAGGTATTTTGTATTATAAATTCAGACTGCCACGCCAACTCTAAGGTATATACAAATATAAAAATAGGTAATATTGGGTATAATAATATTTCATACCATCCTGTGTACACACCACCGATATGGTACAGATCGAGCCATTATAACTTATAACCCTATTCAAACTTACCTCTTGTTACCCCACCCATTCCATCTCGAAGTTTTATCTAAGCCACGGACGATCACACATAATAATTCGTGTGACGGGTATTTAAGGTTCGGTTCCACCAAAGATAACTTTTTCCCTTGTTACATGTTTATTTTGCCATATCATTACAGAAGAAGTAATAAATCACTGAAAAAATACGATTTTTCCGACGTGGTGGGCACTTTTGAAAACCAGACCAAGCGGTGGTTCACGAATTCAGTGAATCGAAATACACTCGAAACAAAACAAAAAATTATGTTTTTGAGAATGGAAACAATATCAGTATGGTCCCTTTTAGTTCGAAGCGCAACCTACAAATTTGTGGCTGTGTAATTTTGTCATTGCTTAAACTAATAAATTTATTAAGTGTATTCTTATCTACGATTTCGAAGCATAGTTGCGGGCACAAAGCTACTATATATTTATAAATTTTACATACAATCAATAATCAAAAAAGTTGAATCGAATTGAAATATTTAATTTGTGAAGCTCGGATTCTATCATCAAAATGAAAATAAAAAATCAGACATTGTGTCAAGGTCAAGATTGCATTGAAACACTTTTTTGTATAAGAAGTGATTAATATTTTGTCAGAATTAAATAATAGAAACAAGCGATAAGAAATAATATGGAAGAAAAGTTAAGATTTTTTCAAAAGATTCCGGTTTATTTGAATAATGGTCTTGACCACAAATATTTAAATTTTCTTATTTAGATTTCTCTTCGGTACCAAAGAAAACTTCGAAGAATTGCATAAATTTTTCGATTTTAGCTTCGAGAGATAAAATATTTTTGTAGCATTGTACCAATTAATTAATTTTTCATCCTTCTTGCGATCTTCGGTTGACAGTGTGGCAACAAAAGCATCCATTTTCTTGTTGAAGCTCTCCAAGAAGTTAATAAAGCGCAATTCAAGCTGTCTCTCAAGAACTTCTACACCATTTTTCGTTAGCGATAAAGAAATCAACAAGTCTACTGTATCGAGTTTCTTATTTTCGGTTGCATTGTAGTGCTCAAAAATAGTGCAGAAATTGGCAAAAATTTCAAATGCTTCAATAATGGCATCATCCTCTGTTTTTTTTGGTGTCAACTTGTCAACGGCTTCGATTAACTGTGTAAAATTACTGAGCCTCTTTTCTAGCACTGCTTTGTTGTCCTGGACTGAGCTGAGCTCCTTCACAGCACCTTTAGCAATCTTTTTGGCTTCTGTCAGGCCAAATTCGGAAATATTTTTTAGTGCTTGTACTGCGAAGATGAATAATTCTCCACGCTGACCTTGAAGCTCATTTGACTCATTTGATTCACTAGATGATGCATCCTTTTTATTATACTTTGAGATAATCTTCGTCTCACCAGATTCTTCCGAGGATGAGCTGTCGTCAGGCGTAGGCAATGCGTTTGCAAACTGTTTTAATATATTTGCAAATAAATATGAATAAGAAATACAATATATTTCAAGGACTTACCGCAAAGAGTAGTAGAAAAGCTATAAATATTTTGTGCGACATTGTGTGCGTTCAATTGCTAGTATAATTTTCGACTGAGTTTTAAGAAACTTCCAAGCTACGACGAAATGTTTTTAATTAAAAATTAAATGCACAAACAAATTAATAAAATTTCCGATGTTCGTCGGGTCAAGACGGGTCAAAATGAGATTAGAATAAAATTGTTTGTTTAGCTTAGTTTTTAAACATCGACGAATATTGTTATTTATACACATGCATACATATACGACTAAAAGTCAAATTATTCACAAGTGATGACTTCTTCGATCGACACAAAGATACCGTAATACTTCGGCAGGTTTGGAGAGAATATTCATTCAGCTTTGGCTATAATACGTCAGACGACTTCTGTTGGGTATGGTTTTTTATACCCGTTAGACATAGTGTGAACAAGTATTGTTATTTAGTCGGAAAGTTTGTAACGCATTAGAGGAAACATCCAATATACAGTTTATACATTCTTGATCAGCATGACGACGAGATGACACGATTTAGCCATGTCCGTCTGTCTGCTTTTTACAACGCGAATCATTCTGAGAGAACTGAAATCTTAATCTTTTCTTAGCAAAGACCAAGTCAAGTGCAACAAGAAAAAACGTTAACTTCGGTAGAACCGAAGCTTAAATACCCGTCACACGAATCTTTAAAGAGTTTATGTGTAATCATCAGTGGTCACCCAAGTTTACACACAATATTAATTTCAAATTTTGAGCTAAAAATACAGATATGTATAACAACATATTTCTCGAATATATCTGGAAATGGCCGGTTAAGGTTGAATGCAAGAAACCACCTGAAAATGGGCGTGGCACCATGATATTGGAAGAGTTTTTACCAAACAATATGGAGTAAATACATGAATAAATAATAACCATTTTCATACAAAAAAATCGAAAATGGTCGGAAAGTTTGTATGGGGGCTATACCAAAAAAATGGGCGTGGCACATCTGATTTGACATTGGATGACATTAAAAGTGTTTTTAACCAAATTTGAGTGAATATATGCATAAATAAATAGTATTTTTTTTACAAAAAATCGGAAAAATCGGAAAAAACGGATAGTTTATATGGAGGCTATGCCTAAAGGGGGCGTGGCATTTTGGTTTTGACACTGGATGACAAAAGAAATGTTTTTACACAATTGGGAGCGAATACATTCATAAATAATTACAATTTTTATACAAAAAATCGGAAAAAAACGGTAAGTTTGTATGGGGCTATACCTAAAAATGGGCGTGGCACCTTGGTTCTGGTATACAAACTAACTAGGAGCACAAAAGCTTAAGTTTCGAATTTCAGGTCAATATCTTTAAAACTTTTCGAGTAACAGCCATCGCAACAGACAGACGGACAGACAGACAGACGGACAGACGGACAGACAGACGGACAGACAGACGGACATGGCTAAATCGATTCGTCTCATCGAGCTGACCAAGAATATATATACTTTATAGGGTCTCCGATGTCTCCTTCCATGCGTTGCAAACTTTCGGACAAAATGATAATACCCGTTCACACTATATGTGACGGGTATAAAAAAGGTGGTGCCACGCCCATTTTTAGGTATAATCCGCATTAAAAAGTTACCGATAAGTTTCAAAATTTTGGTAGAAAATGGTAATTATTTTGGTAAAAACACATTTTATGATATCCTATGTATACACCACTGGTATGATAATGATCGGGTCACTATAACACATCGCTCTATATAACTTCACCTGCCACTTTTCAAATATTTTTTAAGAAAATTATTTTGAACATGGGTTGTATCTGACCACTGACCTCCACACAACCCACACCAAAGGACTCATGGTTGAGGTGGGTTCTCTATAGCATATAGCCCCCTTACAAATTTACCACCAATTTTTGAGTTTTTATATAAAACATGAGTTATCTATGAAGTGATTTGTGTAAGATAGCTTCTTACATCAACCCATGCTTGGAAAAGGACAAATGGTTAAGAGGCATCACTCTAACATACTTCTGTGTTCAAATTGGGTAGGTGAATTTTCAATTTAAACTTTGCGGGCTTGACATTTCCGTCTAGTTCTTTTTTCTTTAAGTTGACAGGACTGTTAATAACATTTGGGCCAAATTTCATGTCAATGTCATTTTCAATAATATATTTACGCTTGTGTTTACCAAACGACCAAGAGTGCATTTTTATACCCGTTACACAAAGTGTAAACGGGTTTATTCAGTTTGTCCGAAAGTTTGCAACGCATTGAAGGAGACATCGGAGACCCCACAAAGTATATATATTATTGATCAGCTCGATGAGACGAATCGATTTAGCCATGTCCGTCTGTCTGTCCGTCTGTCCGTCTGTCTGTCCGTCTATCTGTTGCGATGGCTGTTACTCGGAAAGTTTTAAAGATCTTGACCTGAAATTTGAAACTTAAGCTTTTTGTGCTCCTAGTTACTTTGTATACCAGAACCAAGGTGCCACGCCCATTTTTAGATATAGCCCCCATACAAACTTACCACTTTTTTCGACTTTTTGTATGAAAATAGTTATTATTTATAAATGATTTTACTACAATATAGGGTAAAAACACTTCTAATGGCATCCAATATCAAAAGAATGTTGCCACGCCCATTTTCAGATATAGCCCCCATACAAACATAACGCTTTTTTCGATTTTTTGTATGAAAATACGTATTAATTATGAATATATTTAATAAAAATAGGGTAAAAACACTTTTTATGTCATCCAATGTTAAATCTAAGGCGCCACGCCCATTTTTATGTATAGCCTCCATATAAACTTACCGCCCATTTTCGAGTTTTTATATCAAAACATATTTCTGAATGAATTCAATTAAATTTGGTAAAATCAATTCCAATGTCCACCTAAGGGAACACTTTCTATATGGTAAGGATCGAGCAAATATAACGTAAAGCATCCATACAAATTTGACCAAATTCATCGTGAAATATAATCTAAGCACCTGGTGAACATATAAACTATTAAAAGTGTTGTGTAACGGGTATTTCAGCTTCGGTTCCACCGAAGTTAACGTTTTTTCTTGTTCAATTTTTACAATGTCTGATTTAATTGAGCAGAAAAATGTATTCAAATTTCTTTTTCTGAATGGAATGAATGGAATAAAAATGTTGAAGAAGGCTTACGGGGAACGAGCTCTAACAAAATCAACAACATTTGATTGGTATAAATTGTTCAAAGAAAGTTGAGAAGGTGTTGATGATGAAGAGCGCCCTGGTCGACCATCGACCTCACTCCGTCAATTAACTATAAGAGACATTGCTGATGACATTGGCCTCAATCGTGTCAAGTCTCGATTGGAACCAAAAAATGGTGAATTTTCTTGAAAAACAGCGTCGATTCTTTGTGACTTTTTCTACAAAAATGCAACCAATATCGTTTCGCAATCACCGTATTCGCCTGATTTGGCTCCGTGTGATTTCTGGCTATTCCCAAAACTCAAGAGACCACTCCGGGAGAGATAAAAGCTGAATCGAACAAGGAGCTGATGGCTATACCGGAAAGCGAATATTTGGCATGTTTCGAAGATTAGAAAAAACGTTGGCATAAGTGTATTTTATCGGGAGGGGATTACTTTGAAGGGGATGAAATTGATTTACAAGTGTAAATAAAGATTTTTCATTTTACAAACAAATTCACCTTACTTTTTGCCCTTATAGAAAACAAGAAAGAACGGTGAAGTCGAGTATGCTCGACTGCAAGATTCCTGTACCCAATCTTTATGTACCGTAAGTTAAGTCCTATCTTTGTATATACCTTATTGTATTGGATTTTTAAACAAAAACTTGAAAAATGGGGGTAAAGATTTGTATGGGGGCGATACCTAACATTTTGTTGGTCCTACCCATACTGGGATATTTTACTGGGACTATCATAGACATAATTTATACTAAATTTGAACTTCCTAGAATAAAAAAATGCAGTTTTTTCGGAAAAACTTAAAATTTTGGGGTATGGGGGCTATACCTATAAATTTTGTTGATCCTACCCATATTGAAATATATTATTGTGAGAGTCATAGACATAATAATTTATACTAAATTTGAACTTCCTAGAATAAAAAACAATGCCGTTTTTATGCAAAAACCCAAAATGATAGGTACATTTGTATGGGGGTACCCCTTAAAATGGGTCTAGAGAAAAACCGATTGCAAGTGAACACTTGACGGCCTAGGAAAGTCTAAGTTTCAAATATGGTGGCTCTGTCTTTTATAGTCTCCGAGATGATCTCTCTCATACGGCAGACAGCACGACAGACAGACGGATGGACGGACAGACAGACATAGCTAGTTCGACTACCCTTCCAATGCTGATCAAGAATATCTTGTCTCCTTCTGTCTGCTACATACATTTGCACAAACTTAATATACCCCTTTACCCTTTGGGTACAGGGTATAATTACTTCTAATTTTTAAGAATTTTTATGAAAAAATCATTATTTATGAAGCGATTTATTTCAAATATACTCAAAATAATTGTTGTAGGATCACTATATGTAGCATATACCCGCTTTACAAACTGAACGCACATATTCATTCAAGAAAAAATAGTCTAATCATCGTGTGACGGGTATTTAAGCTACCGAAGTTAACATTTTTGCTTGTAAGCTTAAACTTTGATACCAATATTGTGTGTAAAATAGAGATGTGTCAGACCATTGACCCATCTTATCTCGTAGTTCGTCTATGCCACTAATGATCACACATAAACTATTTAAAGATTCGTGTAACGGGAATTTTAGCTTCGGTAAAACAGAAGTTCCTTGTTTTTTATTTATGCTTCATAAATATTTCTTATTTTACAAACAATTCTTCATCCCATATATCAATCAGTGCTGCCAATATCATTCATATCATTTAATCAATATATTGTCTACAATGTATTTATTTTGGCTACTATCTTAGCTAAACCAATAAATATTATTTTGTTTTGCTTAAACTCTATATCCAATTTACTTATACCAAAAAAAAAATGTATTTATTTATTCTGGCGCCTACTGGTATTACACATTTTTGATAGTCTTATTGATAGCTCATCGATCAATTGCTGGAAATAATAATCAAACAATTTTTTGTTGTTGTTTTTTTCATTTCGTTTGTAATGTTTGTATTCATAAGTGTGATTCTATGTTGTCGATATGAGAAACACTTGAAAAGTCTATATTTATGGTTGTACTAATGTACAATATACTCGTATATGTATATTATTTGATATATCGTAAAACTATCAATCAATATATTTGATATTTTTATATTGTTTGCTAAATGTTTTCAGTTTTACTCAGAGAGAACGCATATGTCGTTAGCTATTTCAAATTTTATTCGTTTACTTTTTGTTTTTTATTTATATGACGGAAAGTCAGTAGCAATTGTTTGTTCATGTAGATGTCTGTCCGTCTGTCTGTCTGTCTCTCTATCCATATGTCTGAATTCATGTCTAATGCTTATCGTTCAATCATAATCAGTTTTCAAATAGCGACGAACAACATTTCTTGCACATGTCGAGTGCTTGCTGTGATTTATGAGTATTTTTTATTTTCGCTGTTTGATTGGGGTAAATTTATTTTCATTACTTAAAATAAATTATTATTTTTAGCTTTAACTTAGTTAAAGAAATATATATTCTAGATGTTCATTTTGCAATTTTTAGCCGATGAATCCATCACATGATGCAGTAGATTATTAAAACGGAAGTACAGTTCAGCTTTCCAATTTATTTATACCAACCTCAAGAAGTGAACATGGATGTTCATAATTTTTTATTAAATAGAGATTTCCAAAGTGTCTCAATCTCAAAGCAGGAGTGAAAACTTGATCAAAAAACTATCGAAATTATTATTGATATATGAACATTTTTCGAATATTTTCTCCCTTGACTCTTATGCCAAAATGACGAATAAAATCTTTAAAGTTAGAAATTTTAATAAAGCAGTACTGAAAAATCTGTACGACACCGATTTGTTGATATTTTTCCCGGTCCTACCTCAAAGCTTTATTAATAACACAGGGCAACATGGTATTTTTATACCCACCACACATAGTGTGAAGGGTATTATCAGTTTGTCGGAAAGTTTGTAACGCATTGAGGGAAGCGTCGTAGACCTCATTAAGAATTTATACTCTTGATCAGCTCGGTCAGACGAATCGATCTAGCCATGTCCGTCTGTCTGTCACCCATTTTTTTATGTGGAGATATAAAGATATTGAGCGGAAATTAGGAACTTAAGCTTTTCTCGGCAATGACTACATTGTATGTCAAAACCAAGGTGCCCCGCCCATTTTTAGGTAGAGCCCCCATACAAACTAACCACTCAGTTTCGAATTTTAGTATGAAAATAGATATTATTTAAGCATGTATTCATTCAAAATTGGGTTAAAACTCGTGCCACGCCTATTTTGAAGTATAGCCACTACACAAACTTTCCGCCCATTTTTGAAATTTTTGTACGAAACTAGGTATTATTTAGGAATGTATTAACTCCAAATTGGGTAAAAACGCTTCTAATATCATCCAATATCAAAGTCAAGGTGCTCCGCCCATTTTTAGGCATAGGCCCCACACAAACTTATGGATTATTTTCGAATATCTGTATTTTTGAATATCTGTATTTTTAGCTTAAAATTTGATATCAATATTTTGTCAAAACTTTAGTCAGGCCATTAACCCCATCCCATCTCTACGTTCTATCTTAACCACTGATAATTTCACATATGTTAGACTATCTAATAATACGTGTGACGAATATTTAAGCTTCGATTTCACCGAGGTAACCATTCTCCTTGTTTTTATATAAGACTGCTTTCTGATGTATTTTGGTGCGCTAAACATCAAAGGTGCCCACCACGTCCGGAGAAAAGTTTCAAAGACCCAAAAATCGTGATTTTGGATGCTTTTAAATAAAGGCGTGATGGGCACTTTTGGATACCAAAATCATGTTCAGCGCAAAAAAATACATCGGAAGCCAGTCTCATATGAAGAAAAATAAAATAAAAATATGAATTTTTTAGGCCTGTGTTTGCAATTCATTCGAAAACTCTGGTCCATAAAGTGTTTACTCCATTTTGTTTAAAATGGTTAATTTTTTATAACATTCCTATATGGTTATAGCGTAACATTCAAGCTTTAATGTAAAAACCCCGAAATCATTGGTCTTTAACCATGCTTTTCTCGAAAAGCAGACGTGATAAGTTCTTTTGATCACCAGAATCGTGTTCAACGCACCAAAAAACGTCGGAAAATAGTTTCATATAAAAAAATAAAAAAAATTTGCAACCCTGCGTAATCAAATCAAAGTTTTGGGTTAGAGCTCTCATTTCAAAAATCTTTGCAATGTTCTGAAAGAACGTCTAAGTTCAAAATTTTTAAAGCGATTTGATTCTATCCTATTTACATAAATTTTATATTTGCACTTTTTAAAATAATAGTTATGATATATATTTTTAAACCAGAATTAGATTCTCGAATGCCTGTATAATTCAGGTCTTAGCATTAATTTCATTAATACGATTCATTTCGACTCCTAACGAAATTGTAACTTAGGTCACAACTCATTTCTGAATCTTTAAACTTTATTTCGGACCATGACATCATATTTTTAACTTATAATTCAAGCTTTAAAATCAATTGATAATTTGTTTCCCATCTGTGATTTCGTATGTTCAAATGTCCGCCTGTCTATAAGAGATTTTAATAACTTTATTAAAGTCTCGCATTCAACTTAATCTAATTCTTTAACCCCGAATCTTAATTCCAGTCCATTTTGAGATCTTATTTGAAATTTCAAATGCTGTTTCAAGGTTCAGTTTTATAAACTTGTTCAAATGTACAATATAAATTCAAATTGAAATATCCACATTATTTGTAACTCTATATGAGATCGATATTTATAGGGCATATATTAAATTATACAAAAAATCTCTAAATTACGATTAAAGAAATAATTTAATATAAAATATATTGAAAAAAAAACTGTGGCTATTGAAATTTTCCATTTTTGTATAGTTTTCAAGATATTTTCAAAATGAGATCAGTGATAAATTGTAAATTACATGATGCTATAAATTCTCTTAATGCAATGTGCCGATCTCTTTTGCGGTAAAAATTTCAATATATCATTAACTCTTTTATCGAATGTTGAGACGTTTTCTTATATTTTTTTTAAATCTATAAATAATTTTAAGGCCTTATACAATATCAAAAAAAAAAAAAACTTGTTATAATTGGCATATCTTTATGGAACTTTTGACAGTGATTTGCCATAGATACGAAGAGTATTTTCGGCAATCAGTCTGAAAAATATGTGTCATATCTATCATGAAAGCATTGAAATGTGGCTAAATGGGATAGCATTTGGCCAACAATAGGCTATATAACATTGAAATAAATATTTCTACTCTATGAACTATTCGCAAACGCTCTCTTATACTATGAATAGCTAGGACATAAAATCTCTTAAAAGTTAAAAAATTATATTTAAAAAAAAAAAGATAAAAAATGTTCTTTTATCAAAAACATTAACTCAAATTCCCATACTATTACTCACAGATTAACTGCCATCAAAAACTAAATACAAAATCATACATCACAAATACTTATCACTGCAGACGGACGCAACAGTCATTATATTGTCGACCACTTAAACTATCTCAAAGCAAATAAACATAAAAAAGACTAAATTGACAACTCGAATGTCAAATGACAAATAGCGAAAGTAGTGGAATTAAATGCACAGTAGTCAACTAAAGACCGTAGACAAATAAATGACTATTTACGACACCACTGTGCGTCTTCAAATATAACGAATGCATTTGACAAGATGACAAACAGTGTTTAAAGACTGAACGAATATTGTTGAGATACAAATAAAGATAAATGAAGCATTTGATCAAATGAAAGTATATTTAGACAGACAGACGGACAGATAGACAGTTAAATGCACTCGAAAATTTATATATTTACTATTTTTGTTGATATTTATTAATGAGATTATGCCGAAAACGAAATAAAATCAAACGAAAAACTGACGCCATTTGGTAATTGAAAGCGTACGATAAAAACTTTATTTTTTACTATAAAAAAAAAAATCCATGGCTCATAAACATAATTCATCATTCTTGTTGTGTTGTGCAGGTGCCCCTCCTCCATTTTCGTGCTTCACGTGTCATGAACGTTGGATGCCACACTACACTCATTAAATTGACTATCCGCTTGCAGCTTATCAGATTTGTCACTTGAACCAACTTGTTAGTTTATTCCTTCGTTCGCTTGGTCGGAATAGTATCTTCAACTGCTCCGAAACGCTTATTGTGTATTTTTCTTGTATATAAATCAATTAATTTAAACTGTCAGGCAACTGTCAAATCGTGTTGCCACTGTTAGCAGCAAAACGGCATAGCTCCAATGTCAGAGTGACCATCGTCAACAGCGCGCCATTGAGTTAAGGGTCTACACTGGCCTGCTCCGGTCTGGTCTACAGTTAAAGAGATTTACAAGTGATTGACGACTTTATGTGTCATTAAATGTCGCTATAAGACTGTGTGTTCGCCATGGGTGTGTTTCTCTGACTTTGTGTTTGTGTGTGTGTGTGTGTGTATTGAGATATTTAACGCCGCAAGTCATTTTTCATTTTTAACAGCGTTTTTCTTTGTTTAATTTAGTAGACTCTCTCTCTTTGCCGTTCTCGCTCTCACACTGTCACTTTGTTAAGTGAAAGTTTTAGAAATTAGTGAAAATTAGTGGCACCCACGGTGAGTTCGTAGTATGCCATCAAAAAGTCATACAAATATATTAATCATTTTGGCTTTATCATTTTTGGACAGCGCATTTTTTAGTTTTTGTTGTACATAATTACGAAATATGAAAAATTATTTAGAGATTTCATTACACTGTGAGAAATTTATAAAACAAAATAAAAAAAAAAGTTTTTTTAATTTGTTAAAAAAAGTTCAAGGTAAATTTGTCAAACATTTGGTAGACCCAATGAATCTTCAAAACTGAGAGACCTTAGTATATTAAATTTACACCTCTGTGCTTATTTATGTGGGATCTTCCAATAATATAAAATTTTATTTCTAATAAGAAAGAAAGCTGAAGTTGAATATGCTCGACTACAAGATACTCTGTACCCAATATTGAAGTACCTCAAGTTAAGTCCCACCTCAGTTACATACTTTATTGTATTGAATTTTCATACAAAAACGTAAATAATAGGGTAAATTCTTATGAGGCTCTATTTACAATGTTTTTTGGTCCTATCTATTATGGCATATTTCGTTGGGACTATCATAGGCAAAATTTATACAAAATTTTGACTTCCTAGAAAAGAAACAAAGTACTTTTTATGGAAAAACCAAAATTTTTGGATAGATTTATATGTGGGGGATACCCCTTGAAGAGGGACCAGAGAAAAAACCTTTTGCACACTTGACTGCTTAGGAGAGTCAAAGTATGGCTCTATCTCAAATAATCTCCGAGATAGTCGATTTCATGGGGCAGACAGCATGACAGATGGACTAACGGACGGACGGACGGATGGACAGACATTCGGACGGATAGACAGACGGACATAGATATTTCAACTCTCCTCTCAATGCTGGTCAAGAATATATAAGCTTTATGAGGTTCACCATGTCTCCTTCACGTACATTTCCACAAACTTATTATACTCTTTTACCCCTTGGGTACAGGGTATCTCCATACCGAATTCCAGAAAGATTTTTTTAAAACCTGAGAAACTACTGGCTAGGCCATAACTCATCAGGCGGAAAAGGTAGTATTCGGAAGAAGCAATGTCTCGAGAAATCAGCGGGTGGGGTAGAACTTCCCATTTCAGCGTTTCCAAGTAGGTCTTGACCGGCATTGTCATGCTGCACAGTCTTGCCTTTCTTCGTATTCCGACCGCTTTTGCTTTAGTGCGCGCCTCAAACGCATGAGTTGAGTCCGATAGAGCTCCCTCCGTGATCATTTCATTCGGTTTGAGAAGCTTATAGTTGATCAGGCCGCAATGGTTCCACCAAATAGAGAGCATAAACTTAATCAATGAATATTCAGCTATGCGAAGGAAGTTGGTGGCTGGCAATGCAAAATCAATGACATTTTGCGCTTGGGTTTATCGCAATGGATCCACTTTTTAGCGACTGGAGCGGTTCACAAGCCAAATATATCGTCTTTCGACGTCCTTTCTTTTAAATAAATTTTATGGCTTTTTAGCGCTTCCTGTCTGTCGACTCATCCACTCCCAATGATTCTGACAGCTCCTGCAATTTTTCAACTTCAAATTTTTTGGGTTGACTCTGCCGTTGTCTCTGTTCGAACCCAAAATCACCACATTTAAGCCACCCGACACGATTTTTCAGATATAGCATACTCACCGAAACCTGCTCTATTATTTGATGACCCTCTGCCGCGTTTTTCTTCATATTAAAGTAATAAGGAAGAACTCCCCGCAAAAACACTTTTTTGAAACAGGGTCACTCATACACAATAGATTTTAGCGGTAAGTGAAATTGAAATATTCTTTCATATACTAGTGGCGACCTGACGGTCATTATTAATTAATTTTAGATCCCAATAAAATAATTTTGATGAACAGGTCTAATTTAGCTCTTAAATCCGATCAGATATTGGTAACTTCACTCTTTTGATTTATGTATTATCCTCTTTAATTCATTTTTTATATTATACTCTAAGATTTCAGGGTCACCACTGATTAATTATAAATGGTAGCTGTGTTGGGTGCCTATAACATGAGAAGATCAAAGAACTCTATTCGACTTGAAAGAATTATGCTGAAAATGATATCAATAGATTCCTGTTGGCTCATTTAGGACCTACAGTGGTTGGCACAATTCTTTTAACCAGATTTGTTTTTCAATTGGAAGATATCAGTATCATTTGAGTCCCCCTGTCAACCATCTGAACATTATTTTGACACCAGAGTATTGGCTTAGGAACTGTTCACAAATTTATTAAATATCGATGTATCGATTTTTAGCATTTTATGCCAAATACCAAATACCAAATTATAATCTGTAAATTTATAAACAGTTCCAAAATCACTAATCTGTCGACAAAATATTGTTCAGATGGTCTATAGGGAATTAAATGACGCTGTTATCATCTGTTATAGTTATGACGATCAAGTCAAGTGTTGCCAGTTGAAATCGGAAAGCATTATGGCGACGTAAGAAATATTTGTTTACGAAAAAAATTTTATGTACGTGTAATTTTCCCATAAAAAACATTTAGAAAAAATCATTAAATACTGTCTCAACTTTCAAATCTTACTTTCCTAATACAGTAATTTCTTTCAGTGTACTTAATGATTGTTCAATTAACCAAAAGGGTAGACAAATAAATCAAGTGACTGTCAACTTAAACTGACCACAGCTGTGTTTTGTGGATTTATAATGTCTACAGTAGTAGACATATGCTACGTTTCAAATGAAGCTTATAGAAGAAAAAAAAAGTTACCGGAAATACGTGTTCAACAAATGTCTTTAAAGCGTCGCATTAAGTTATGTCAAAAACTTAAAAGAAAATAAATAAATGAAAAAAAAAAAAAAAATATAGAAATTGATTGAGCGATTGCTTTAATAAGTTAAACCTACTGCGTGAAGAATATGTTTTGAGATCACTTTATCGAAACTAATGATGGCGCCTTCGAAAACGATGCCTGCTGTTTGATATGTATGTGTCTTGGTCACTGATATAATGTGTGGAAATTAATTTATTAGCAAAAGAAGTAGTAGGTACTCCAAAGAGCACAAGAAAAAGAGGCGCTCAAAAATAAAGAAGAAAAAAAAATTGAAATTTAAATCTCATAGTCCTAACAAAATTTCACATATCAAATGATTGAGTATCACAGCTGGCACAGCATGATATATAGATATATTTTTTTTCCTTACAAATATTTTTATATGAATAGTCTCCTGCTGTGTTGAAGTGTCTGCGGCAACTTTTGGACTACAAATTATGCTCATAATTTGTTATCATGCGTAAAAAGAACTTAATCATCTTTAGTTTTTTTTTTAAATTTATTTCATAAACAACTTTATTAGACGAAACATGTATTTATATTAATAAAATTTATAATACTTAATTTTATGCTTTTTAAAATGAAACTCACACACAACCCTTTTATTCTTCTGTTCTGTTTTATTATTAATCCAAAACTTGAACATTTTGTCACATTTCAAAATCATTTATCATAGCGAACAGCAACAACAACAACAAAATCTTTTAGTATGACACTGACTCACTCCCCAAAGAAAACATCATAATCATCATCAGCAACAACATCCTCATCCATATCATGTGGCATTCATTTTTTCAAATGTTTACTCTAAAAAAAAAAAAATAAAAGAAGCAATCCAAAAGAGCAACAAATTTGTTGCAGCAGCAACAAAATAAATGCTTAAAATTATCAACGAAGCGCATCACAAGTTTTTGAAAAAGAATCGTGCAACTTTTTTTCTTCTTTTTTTTTCTTTTCAGGCAAAAAGTAATTTTTCATAAAATAAATTTCGAGCCAGTTAATCCCACACGCAACGTTCTTCTTATACTTTTTTTGGCTCAGATATTTCTTCTTTATGAAATGAAATGCCTCTCACCAAATTCAACGTCAACAGATTCATAATCGTTGCCATCGTCGTCTAAATTTTCTGTGTGATACTCGCTCATTTGTGACATTTTGACACTTCAGTGATAATTCATACTTTTGCTTGTCATACTTAATTATGGCAAACAGAACAGAAGAGTTGCTGTGACGACGTCGACGACGACTCTACTCAAAACTCTTTCTTGTGCATAATTATGCTAATCAGTAGCTTAAGTTGATAAAGTTATATTATAGAAGAAAGATATTTCTTAAGAGGTTTGCTTAAAATTTTTTTTTTTTGAAAATCAACAGCAAATTGTGTATTTAATATTTGGCTGGCTGGAGAGAGAAAACCCGTTCTAACTTTTAAATAAGGTAGCTCTATCTCTGATAATCTCCGAGATTATCGTTTTTATACGGCAGACAGAAGATATACGGACAGACGGACAGGCAAACGGATATAAGTAGATCGACTCTTCAAGAATATATTACTTTTTAGGTTCTAATATGTCTCTCTCTGTCTGTTAAATACATTCGCACAAACTTAATATATCCACTTACCCTTTGGGTACAGGGTATAAAAAATGCATCTTTTCGGTAGATAATTCAAAATGAAGTTTAATTCGTCGAACTGATCAAGAATATGTTTTTTTGGCTTTTATTCGAGCGTACCACAGGTACTTTTAATAACCGCACTGTATAGTTTTAGCAATCCCACATGCTTTGTTATAAAAACATAAAATTTACAAAAATTTCCATAAAATATTGTTTTCCAAAATGTACCCATAAGTCCTCAAAGACCTGCTTTTAATATTGGATAATATTAGATGTGTTTTTAGGCAATTTGGAGTAAATACGTTCCTAACAAATAACCATTTTCATATAAAAATTTGAAAATGGGAGGTAAGTTTGTATGGGGGATATACCTAAAAATGGGCGTGGCAATAAATTTTATTTGACATTGGTTGTATGGCGGGTATAAATGTTAATTTCGGTAGAACCGAAGCTCACGCACCTTATGTTATAGTGACCCCGATCTATGCCATATCGGTACCATATTCATAGGATGACAGTAGAAGTGGTTTTACCCAGCTTGGTGTGAATTTATTCATAAATAAGAACAATTTTCGTACAAAAACTCAAATATGGGTGATAAAGTTGTATGGAGAATATATCCAGAAATGGGCTTGGCTACTTGGTTTTTATTTGGTTGACTTTCGAAGTGTTTTTACCCAATTTTTAGTAAAAACATTCATAAATAACAACTATTTTTATACAAAAATTCGAAAAAATGGTTTGTTTTTATGACGTAAAAATTGGCGTGGTACCTTGGTTTTGACATACAAACTGCCTTGGATCAAAAAAGCTTAAGTTTGAGATTTCAGGTCAATATCATTAACACTTTCCGAGAAAATCGCATTGCAACAGACAGATGGACTGACAGACGGACAGGCAAACGGACTTGGCTAAATCGATTTGTCTCATCGAACTGATCAATAATATAAATACTTTGTGGGGTCCGACAAACTGATAATACCCTTAACACTATGTCTGGCAGGTATAATAAATAAAAACGTTAACTTTCATGGAACCGAAACTCAAATACCCGTGATACGTATTATTGAATAGGTTATTTATGATCATCAGTTGCTCAGGTAGAATTTGAAAAAGTGATGGGTATGGGCCGATACAATCCATGTTTATATACTATAATGGGGTAAAATTTCAGGCGAACGACACTTATATGCAAACAATAATTTTCTTTAAAAAAACAATTATAAAATGGGAGGTGAGTTTTTATGGGGCTATATGTTATAGTTGTCCGATCAATATATATTTAACATTAGTAGTGTGTACATAACGGTGGTCCAAAAAAAGTTGTCCTGAACCCATAGGACTTTCTTTAATAATTTTCCAGGTTTCTACACTAAATATACGAAAAATGATATTCTCCCATGTAAAATACATGGAAACTTCAGTGGCTTTGCGGCACCAATAAATATTATCCGATTAAAAAAAAGGGTCTTCATATTTTCGATATAGAACATTCCTAGGCGGTGAGCGCATAAAAATTTTGTAAAAAAATTAATTTTCCATACATTTTTGGACCACCCTAGTGTACATAGGTCCACATTTGAAGTGTTTTTACCCATTATAAATTGAATGTGTTTACTAAAAAATAACCATTTTCCTACAACAATTCGAAAATGTATGGGGCTGCACCTAAGTTTATTTAAACTGTACGATGTCTCTTCTAACGCGTTATAAACTTTCGACAAAATGGTAATACTTGTTCATACTGAGTATGATGGGTGGAATTAACAATATAAAAATGTCTTGTGTTAAAGAATATCAGATTCTGAGTATTTCTGCCATATGTCATGCAACAAAACCGTGTGCGTCAATCTCTGAGCAACAAAGTTTTTAACTCTTTTTAAATCAATTCAAAACTTATATTTATTTCGAAAGTTGTACAAAAATAGCTTTAGCGAAAAAACGAGACTGGAGAAGGTTCATCTAGCCAATTTCGCACTTCATAAACAATTTTCATAGTCTTGCCAATTCAATATTTTTAAGTTGGATTTCATCGGTTTTCCGACAAAAAAAAAAAAAAACGTATATATTTTTTCGAGGTTGTCGCCCAATCCAGCTTTTTCACTTTTAATGGATGCATCAAATGCATCAGTCTAGTTCAAAATTGATTTCCAATGCTGGATTTCATCGATTTTAACAATACCTTATGCAAAATTCCCAATTTATAGCGTAAGGATAGATGGATATTTGGGAATTTTTTTTGCCCTTTGGAATATAATAATAATGATAACTTCATATAATTTGCAGTTACAATACGATTCAAAAAATTTATGTATTTTTCTAAAAAAATAATTAAATAAAAATGCTAAAAACGAAGATTTTAAGTTAAATAAAAATTCAAAACGGCTTTGAAAAGCAGCTAAGAATTCACTTGCGGTCCTAATATCATGTCAGGCTTTATCATTTCAGTAAAGATTTTGAGAATATTTAATAAAAACAAAAATACGGGAACAGCTTGCAAAACATTTAATGCTGTGTCTGTCTGTCTGAATAAGCATAAAAAATTAATTAAAATATATTTAACCAAATCGCTCAATCTGTTTATAAAATTTAAGTTAAATTCAAAATTTCTTTTTTATTATAATTTTTTTTTTTTTAATTTCACGCCCCATCAACGATGATTTCTATACAAAAATGACGACGACGACGTAAAATACGTTGACTGTCTGTCGCTGTCAGGTGATTTAGAAAATTTATGAAAAAAATAAATGAAAATGCAAAATGACCATTTAAATCTTTTGTGAATTATTCATGCTTTTTCTGTATAAAAATGCTAATTTCACTTGATTTGTCATTTTCAAATGATTTAATTAATTTTTATTTAAAATATTTCAATTTATAGAAAAAGCCTTTGTGTCGGTGATGAATGTGCAACAAATGTGTTTGACAGCAAAAATTTGTAAAATATTATGAAAATTATAAAAGGTAAATTTGAGTATAATCGAAGCTTTAATACAGTACACAAAACAATAACGAGTGGACAGACGGACAAAATTTAAAGTAAAAAAAAATTTACTGAAAAAGATTTACCACAAAAAAAAAAAAAAATTGCATAAAGATTAAAAGACATAACCGAGAGCATATTTATTATAAATTATGATTGATGCATGATTGATGTGCATTGACTTCCACAATGGTCAACAACAACAACAACAATAGTCGAGTCGTTCATATCTCATATGTGTGTGGTGATTAGCGTTCATGTCAAAGTCTCAACACAATTCATGACATTCCTGCCATTGCCTCTTGGCGCCCCCAAAATGGCAAACCACTTTGGTATTTTTCACTTGCAGCTCGTTATGCGCTGACAGCGCAGCGCGCCTTTTAAAAACCAACGCAATTGATGATGATGAGTTTAGATTGATGGGCTCACATCAGTCAGTCAGTCCATCCGTCCGTCCGTCCGTCGCACATCGTGCGAAAAGCAAAAAAATTAAGAAAAAATATATTTTGTAGAAATACAGAAAATGTTTTTATGAAATTGTTTGAAAGTAGAAAAAAAAGATTTTTTTGTAATCATAACTGCCAGCGGGCATCATCATCAACAACGTCGCTTGTTGACATGTCACTAATTTTGTGCATATATATTGTATTTTTTCTTTCAGTCTTTTATTTTTGCAAAACACAGAACAACTCAACATTTGCGGCTTAATAATGGGAAATTTATTTTTAACTTATTTGTGACTTATGATTGATGTGCAGGGTTAAACCCTTTCGCTTTAATGAGTGACAGCAGTTTGATGAAATTTATATTAAAAAATGTATTTTATATGAAGAAAATTTAACTGTTTAAATTAAATGTAGCTTTTCTGTCCCACAGTTCGTCGATTAATTGCACCACAGAGACCAAACTACAATTAAAGACAAAAAAAAACATTAACGTTAACTTACAGATTTCGGTGTCACCCCTGATATTGTAACAATGATTTTCTGGAAAAAATCAGAAAGTGGAGAGGTGAGTTTGTACATATATATGTATATATTTTAGTGGTCCGATTCGTATCACATTGGTAGTGTATACATAGGATGACACTGGAATTGTTTTTACCCAATTTGGAGTGAATTCATACATAAATAACAACTATTTTCGTACAAAAGTAAAAAATCGGAGGTAGGTTTGGGATGGGTAGGATTCAGCGTGGAACAATGGTCCAGTAGAACCCAAACTAAGCAACATTTTTCTTGAAAATCAGAAATTAAGGAAATAATAAGTATTTTCATAGAAAAACTCGAAAATGGGTCGTAGTTTTGAACATAACAACTTCTTATGACCAATAATGGCTTAAATTTCTAAGTTTTAAAGCGTAATTTTCGAGAATTAATATGAACAAAATAGATAGGGCATCTCATTTTATGTAAGGGGACAACCATGCTTGTAGGGCCAAAAAAATGTTTTTTATGAACTTTTCCCAATTAAATCATAATTTTTTTTTTTACAAATTCAATTTATTAGATAAAACTAGCTTTAATTTGAACAAAAAAAATTGAAAATATTAAACAGATCTCGAGTTATGCCCGGTCAAAGTGACTTCCTCTCAAAAAATATGATTGTGGGGACTATGATTGTGGCTATCTGGTTCATCCTCAATTCTCTAAGACTAAGGTGTGGACCCTTGAGTAAAATATATTCCATCAGGAGATTGACGAAGTCGCACGACAACGCATCGCCCTGTCTTAAGCCACTCTTGGTCTGTCAGGATATGGCGTAGCGTAAATATGGAGTCGGTGGTTGACTTCTTCGGCGTACTACACAATACGCCAGATAGGATTTTATAAGCGATTGGTTTGAGACTTATACCGCGATAGTTTGCGGTCTCAAATAACTCTGCGGGTAGTTCGTCCGCGCCTGCCACTTTATTTTTAAGCCTTTGTATAGCTTCGAAGACCTCGTCATAGTCTGTGGCTTCACATGAGTTCCATCATCTGACCCAGATATTCATCTCCTCTGGCAGCATTTATCTCATCCTCGCTTCCGAGTACAGAACGATGCTCCGGGCTTATAACCTTCGGGCAAACGCTTGATTCTTTGATAGAATATTTATTTCTGTCGCACATCTTCTCAACTTCCTCCAGCTCACACCTTCCTAGGTCTTTCTCATCGTCATCTCATCTTTCCCGATTGCAGGGGTTCGCTTATAGGCGATGTCCTTCGAGGATTAGCATAACCAATAACCTCTTTGGCTGCTGTACCTAATGACTTTGTGATACGCTTCCACTAATTGTTTATAGAGTCGGATGCCGTTGTAGTCTCTCTAAGCAGTTGAAAGACCCTTCTTGAGAAAGCAGCAGCGGTCTGCTGCAAGTTAAGCCTACCAACATCTAGGTTTCGTTGTATGGTACCTCGCTTGGCGTGTTGTTTTCTGTACGTCTGGTACGTACCTTGGCTAGAAAATGATAGTGGTCCGAGTAGTTCGAATTCAAATTTGAAGGTAGCGTCTTGTTAAAGTTAGAAATAGTCACCAATATTCTTTAGTCCGTTCTAGATCGACCTGGCGCACCAGCCTTTTAGCACGTATATCTCATTCAATTTTCTCCGGATTAACTTGAAACTTCTTACACACTTTTTGAAGCAATGTATTTTCAAAAAATGCAAAAAAAAAAATATTTTGGAAATTTACAACCAGAACTACCCTTGGTTTATTATTTTTGTGATTTTTGTGGTTACAGTAACCTTTCCGACACAATCTTATATCAACCATAATGACAAATGAGCCAAGCAAAATTTGCTTAGTTCCGTAATATTGTGTCAAACCCACACAAAAAAAATCATGGAGCATGTGACATAAAGAAGAAGATATAACAGATTCTTGATGTAGTATTTCTTAAAAACCATAAAAAACAATTACCATACCATAAATTTGTGATGTCTTTAATGCTTCTTCATTATTTATACAAAAATTTCATTAAAATTATATGAGAATTGATTACCATCTTGACAGCTAAATCGAAAAATGAAATAATAATAAAAATAAAAAGAAATACATTCACAGTTCATAATTTTAAATATTTTCACATCAAAATTTTCTGACAGTTTCACGCTGACACATGCAAAGAAAAACAAAATAAATTATGTCGAACAACTGTCTTCAAATGGACTACAAATATAATCAAAAATATGCCAGAGCATCATTAATCTCATTAGAAAAAGCGAACAAATTCAATGGCAAATTCAAGAAATATACGGGAAGTGTGAAGCGTGTAAACTCGACTATAAATGTCATTAGTAACGCTTTAAAAAAAATTATCACCATTTTCATAAAAAAACTTACCTTCGGGCTACGTTGGTCTGGGTCCCTTTACCATTAATGTATGGGGGCTATACCAAAGTGGCAGATATGTATAAAGAATGGAAGGGCGGTGCTAGCAAAAACAAAAGGGGGTGCTTTAGATATGGAGTTTTACCCAAAGGGTAAATTCATAAAAAATTATAACCATTTTCATAAAAAACGAAAGGTCGGAAGTTTAATACGGGGGCTATACCAAAAAAAGGGCGTGGCACATCTGATTTGACATTGGATGACATTAGAATGTTTTTAGGCCAAATTGGAGTGAATATATGCATAAATAATTAGTATTTTTTTACAAAAAAAGTAAAAATGGGAAAATGGAAAGTTTATATGGGGCTATGCCTAAAAAGAGGGGGCGTGGCATTTGGTTTTGACAACGATAACGAAAGAAATGTTTTTCGAGGGATGGCGAATACATTCATAAATAATTACAATTTTTATACAACAAAAAAACGGAGAAGTTTGTATGGGGTCGGGGCGGGCACTCTCTAAAAGACAACAAGCGCGCCACTCTAATGGCAGCTCTGTTCCAATTTCAACAATAAGTTTATATCTTGGCTTAGAAATAACCAGACGGACAGACGGACAGACAGAGACGGACAGGAGCAGACAGCGGACGGCATAGATCGATTCCTCTCGTCGAGCTGATCAAGAATATATATACTTTATGGGATCTTCGACGTCAATGCCTTTCAAAGCCGTCAAACTGATTGGCCGAATATATCTTCACACTATGTGTGGCGGGTATAAAATACATACTTCCTTTCGATACTTTGACGATTCTAAGGCAAAACACCTATGTGCTCCGACATTAATGACTTGGAATGGATTGTGGTGAAAAAATTTTTACAAAATAGTTGCCTAAAAGTCATTTCAGCCCCAACAAAAAATTTGGACAGACAGACTGGCGGACGGACGGGGACGAAAAGACTACTGGACGTTAGCAATAATTTATTCAATTTGATTGATGTCGAGCAGCACGCCTTCAATTTTGTAAAAGATTTTTCCTTTCGTAGCTGGAAGAAAAAAAAAAAAATAAAATCATTTTTTATAATTTTATATTCTAAGAAAATTTTTTTTTCTTGTATTTTTCCCTTTCGACTTTTTATTGATTGATGAATTTTATTTAAAAAAAAAAAAAAAAATAATGATAAATCTATGCAAATTATTTCAAATTATTTGCCAAAACAAAAAAAAAATTTCTTTATTGAAAAAATGTTTGTGGTATGGCATTTCACTTTTTAAATGAACTCAATTGTCAAGCATTTTATCTGTGTGGGTGGGTGGGGTGTTGTGCAGTGGCACATTCTTCAAACTTAATCTTTGCATTTCAACAACTTCATTTGGGTGGTTTTTATGAATGAACGAAACGACTTAGACCCAACCAACATGCTAAAAGAGTTTTATGTAAAGAGTTATTCGCATATTTGCAAATTTGAATGTCTATGCGAATGTCGGAAAATTGTACAAAAGAAAAAAAAGACAACAACAAAAAAAAAGACATCCCGAAGGCCATGTCTGACAGTAAACTATACAGTTACAGTTCAATTTTCAATGGAATAAACATTTGAAAAGCCACAAACGACAAATATGCTTGTTTTGTTACTATTAAACCAAACAAAAAGATAGACAGAGACAGTTGGGGAAAGAGAGAAAGTGTGAAGGGAGAAAGACGCACAGACATACAAAGCTATGGATTAGTACGCTGGAAAATATTTTTTGAAGTTATTTTGTCGGACGACAATGAAGAACCTTAGAATGGAAGAGAAAATAAAAAAGAGTAACTATTTCCAGTCTTTTTTTCTTGATAGTAGTTCTAAAAATGGGGCCCTATGTTACGTTTCTGGATTTTGGATTATGGTCCAAACGTCTGTCAATTCATACCTCCATATGAGTTTTCAGTTGCTGAGATCTAACAAATTTTGACCTCTTTTTGTACTTGGTACATTTTTTTTAAGTCCTCTGCCAGTAATAACCTCAATGTGCAATATTTTAAGCTCCTAGAGCACTCCTTCACTGCGAAATATAATTCTGCATTGATTCACATACTGTTCCATGGAGATGCCCTTGAAAAACTCCTATCTTTATGAGCCAATTCATATAATTTTTAAGATTCTAGCAATCCGGCTACAGAAAATGCAATTATTGGGCTCAGCACTGAAACACTTAAGGGCACCAAAGTTTCCTGGTCTAATTTGTTGAAAAGCGTGTCAACACATGAAATTTAATTTTTTTTAATTGATTTTGTTCTTTCTATCACTCGAAGTATTTTATTGGTCCATTTGGTAACCATAGGTCCCAATAGTAATTTATCCGTCAATATATAGTCCAGAGGTTGTGATTTGCTAAAAAAAAAATTTGAGCTCTCAGCTCTTTCTCCTTTACTGAGAATGCATTAATCTCGAAACTGTGTTCTTGAAATTTGCTGACCCGATAACTTAAATTTCAGTAAACTTTGAGGAGCTACTCACAAGTAAAACTACCCAAGTGATTCTCACAGATCTTAACAGGAAAAACTAAGGTTTTTTGACTGAGCTAGGAAAAAAAATAGACACCTTTTAACTATATATCGGCAAAGGTTAAAATTAATGTTAAAAACACTCTGAGGGTGTTGGAGGTCAAAAAAAACGTATATTTAAAACTTCTTAAATAGTTGAAATTGAAATTAATTACTCGGTGGTTTTCGGGGTCACTGAATCCAAATTCGATGCCAGAATATTAAATTTTTTCAAAATGGCGGATGACAGAAAAAGAGCATTTTGTTAGTTTCCGAAGAAGTGATTTTCTTCACTATCGCTTGATAGATTTTTAAACATGTTTTTAATTCCACAAATTAAAAGTTTGTAACCATCAACTCTGAATAGATCTTTTGTTTTCTGTTTCATAAGTTTTCGCAATTTATCAGTTAAAAAAAGTCATAATGTACCAAACTTGAATACATCGACCTCAAAAAACATCCTAGTATCTAGGTGAAAGTGAATCTGATCAGATCAAAAAACTCCCAAGTAATAAATTTCAAGCCGGATTAAGAAGTTCTAAAAATGTAAGATCTATGACCTCCAACATTCTATTTCTAAACCTTAAATTTAGACCTTTGCCGAAAAAAAAAAAATACGTGTCTAGAATATGCATCTGCTGAACTAGCATCATTTCGATATCTTAAAGTTTTTTTTTTTTTTGTTTTTAAAGGAAAAGAAATAGTCGAAATAAAACCAATGTTCATGAAAAAAAAATTTGGGAACCTGCCAAAACTTTAATTTTTAATATATTTGCAAATCCAAGTTCAGCAGATATATGAACCTTTACAGATTAAGAACCCGTTTTATTTTTTTAATTTCAGATCATCAGCACTCTCGGAATCGTGTACACCGTTTTACCCCTTTTTTATGACTGACTTCGGCGCTGGATATCTCGGCATGGGTTAATAAATTTTGTCCCAAAAAAATAGGGTTTGTCTTGAAATGCTTATATATATGTAGTAAAAATTTCGATGTTTGCCATTTCCCCAAAAAAAATATTTATCAGTGCAAATATTGTTCTCGTTTGAACCGGAATTCAGTTCATTGTAAGGATAAACCAGAAATCCTGGCAAAATTTGTTTATATATGCTTTTAAAATTAACCTCCTGTAGAACTTTTTCAAGTGTATTCCAAAATACTTGCACCACACACACACAAAAAAAAAACCCATACCAAACACTTTAAACCCAAATCGACACATGCAACAAAGTTTATGTCTGGCAAAGTGCTTTGGGGTTAGTACTTCCGTAGAAGAAATCAAAGTTTACATACCTTTTATAATAGCAATCGCAGTTATACAAAAGAAACAAACAGACAAACAAACAAATTCATATGTAAATACATTACAAACAAGAAATCCCTATAAAGAAATCCCGAGACTTCTGGTGTTATGCGAAATTCCATTTACGTACAAACATATCCATACACTGGAACTAAGCTACGAAACAATGAAAAAAAAAATAAAAAACAACTCAATAAACGTGCGAAATTCAAACGATTTGTAAAGTTGGCTTTTATGTGTATGTTTTCTAGAGGCAAATGTAACCTTTTCTTCTTTCTCAATGACATCATTTCGCTTTGTAGTCCTTCCGAATTGCTGTGTGCGAAAAGGATATTATTGGTTTTGTTTGCATACAAAATGTTCTAAATGTTTGCTAGTTGGTTCATTGCTATTGAAGTTTAGTTTTCCGAGTTTTCGAGGTATGTATGTAGTCGACAGACAATTTAGAAAAGTATTTCCGGCAAAAAGGTACTTAGTACTTTCAATGAAATTGTGTATGTCTCTTTGTAGTTGTAACATGCCAATGGCTTATTACGATTATTATTATTGGTGTAATGAAATGTTCTACATACAAATTTTTGTGGTTGATATTTTGAGTAAAGTCAAATTTGTGTGTCTGTGTTTGTGTGTGTGTTGAGTAAGGTTTTTGCTAAATTACCTAAGTTTATAATCCTGTGAAAAGTTTCCTAATAAACTGTTAATTTAGAATGTTTGTTTAGTTGTAAACGTGAAAGCATTTGTGTAGCTTAGTTGAGTTTCATTTTAGTGTGTTTTAAGGATTAATTAACTTTGGAAAAAGGAAACATATTTTATATCGACTTTGAGAAGATATTTTGACTTTCTTTAAATATACCAATTCTATGGAGAGGAAACTTGTCTTTATGAAACTAGTCGGAATATTTGAAAATATAGAAAGAAAGTCATGAACCGTTGACCAAACAAGCTCTTCGAAAGGAAATGGGTTTGAACCTAAAACCAAACCATATAAGCTGCAAAAGTGCTTCGGTTTGAACGGATTCGCGATTTCTTTTAAGATTTTTATATTTAATACTGTCAAATGATACAATTTAGACGATTTAAGATTTTGCTTGTATATTTTTTTTTTTTTCGGGTTTCCATTTCGGGCTTCGAAAGGTACGCAGGCCCTGCGCTGACAACCGTTCTGACATAGCTGTAAAAATATATTCTAAAGATGTTAGTTGAATATCTGCCATTTTAAACAATATGGATCGTTTAAATTTATAGCACTGGCACAACGATTACTAATTTTGTTAAATTATAATAAAAATGATAAAAAGAAAACTGTAAAGTTTTTCGAGCAAATGTTCGCGAGCATAACGGAGATTTTTAGTCGTCAGGACGGCATGTGAAGGACAGCTGTAGACACCCAAAATTTCCGCTATATGGGGACTCAGCAGAAAATTCCACGCGACGGCACACTGTTGAGAAGGCCATTTGCATCCACCAAAGTCACTGTTTGGTGCGCACTATGGTCTGGGTGGAGTCATCCACGCATATGACGCATATGTGCCGAAAAGAAGTCATCGAAAATTTACACCTGTTCCGGATCAGAGGTGTGCGGGGAATAGGAAGCCCTAGGTGGACATTTGAGATGATGTTGTATTTCAACATCATGGCATAAATAAACTTTAATTTGAAATAAAGAGTTTCCAATCGAGGTCAAAATTTTAAGAATGTGTCTTCTATTTCAATTTTAACTTTCGGAATTTTTTTAAGTTGGAAAACCTAATATTTATAGAGAAAAAATTTAAAAAGTTAAATACAAGTCAAAAACAAAAAAAATTTGGTCTGGAGTTGTTCTGAAATTAATTTAAATTTAATTAAAGTCATCCAAATTTCTAAAAACCCAGGTGGTTTTGGAAATTATTTGCTTTGGGGAATTTTTCGTAAAAAATAAATAGGTTTGGTTTGTTGTTAGAATAAAAGAGGTCCATTATAGTAAGAAAAGATTCAAAAAATTAGGGGGGACCTCCAAACATTTTTATCAAATATTGAGCTATGTTCTTCATTTCGATCTAGAAGCCATCAGGCAGATCATTTACCCATATTTGCTTAAATATTCTTCTTAAGTTGGGCAAGTGACAGAGTAGTTATGCAACGTCTTCTTCTACCTCACTACTTTCAAAACTCCTCTATTGCTGTTCTATAAGAAAACTACTCTTCTATGCCTATGGTTGACCACTATTTGAATGCATCATCTGTTCTTATTATCCATGCTTTGAAGCCAGTCCTTTGATAAGCAGTCTGCAACTCGGTAAAGGTATTTAAAACTTGCCATTTTATGGTATGTTACTATCTTTTGTACTCAGTATAATAAGTTCGGCAGTTACCTTCAATATTTCTTTGGCCTGTTGAGGTGTTTGATGTAGTGGGACTTAAAGTAATAAAGAAAACTGGATTCTTCATTGCTATCGTTTACCATAAAGATCATGCAACTTTTTCAATATTATTTGGTCACCATGTCGATAGTTGTACGCATTTAAG